>WNWK01023027.1:0-31641 GCA_009830355.1 Cherax destructor
GCCCTCCGTGCGTGAGCGACTCAAGCACCAATCTTTGCTTTACTGCCTTCTTTGTGGAGTGGGGCTATGTCTGTTTTTTAGTAACTCGGGACACCCAGTGTCCATGCTCCTCTCCTAGGATGTTAAAGAGCCGTGATAGGAGCTCTTGCAGTTTTGATGACACCGAGTTCCATGAGTCTTGGCCTGGGCGGAGTGCATGGGCATGTCATTTATTGCCTTTTCGAAGTCATTTTGCGTCAGGGTGATGTCAGATAGGCATGCGTCTGTCAAGTTCTGTGGCACTCTCATAAAAATTCATTTAGGTCTTCGACTCAGTCTGGTTAGCGGCTCGCTAAAAGCTGAGTCATACTGGGACTTAAGTAACTCACTCATTTCCTTGCTGTCATCTGTGTAGGAGCCATCCCTTAAGTAGGGCCCAATCTGGTTGTTGTTCTCGACTTTGATTTTGCATAAGAAAAGAAATACTTGGGTTTCTTTCAATTTAATTTATGGCTTTTAGTTCTTCCCGCATTTCTTGATTCCTGTAAGATTCTTTTAGTTTTAATTCGATGTCTGCTATTTCTCTGACTAGTGTCTTTCTCGTATTTCAGATATATTGGCCTCTTTTAGGTGCTCCGTATTCTTTGCCTTCGCCTGTATGGGAGGCACTCTCTTCTAGTTTGCATCTTCTCTCCTTTCCTTAAGGAAATTTGCCTTGAGCAAACCTCAAGTGCCACAGAGTTAATTTGTTCTAGACATAGGTTAGGATCCGTGATGCTTAGGCTATCTTCCCAGTTTATATCATTTAGGACTTGGTTTACTTGGTCCCACCTTATGTTTTTGTTATTGAAGTTGAATTTGGAGAAGGCTCCTATTACAAATAAAGAAGCATTTGTAATTAAACGACTGTTTGGGATATTTAGCAAACTATCATATTTTCAATATTTATTATATTATTATTAATATAAAAACATATAGTACTCTGAATAAAATCATAAATCTATATAATCTGTGTAAAAACATATATAATCTCTTTATACACAATTATAACGTAGTAAAAATTCACAAGTAAAAACAATCATAAAATTCAGTGCAGTGTCAAACGTCGCTGCCATCGTCGTGTCACACAGGACACCACCACACCTCTAGTTATGACACGCATTCGCTTCCGTGTCATCAGACACCCTTGTCTCTGTGTTACACAACACGCCTTCTCTCCGTGTCACACGACACTCTCTGTGCCACATGGCAGCCCCGTGTCATGACTCCGTCTCTAAAACCTAGTCACCGCGTCATCCGACACCAACACCAAATCACACGACTATTCCACTTGTGTCGTGCCACCAGTTGTCACTACATCAATGAACACACACCAGTGACACTACAACACCAGTGACACTTTCAGGTACAGTCTCAACTCCGGTACACAGTCTCAGGTACAAAACAGTCTCGGTACACTGTCTCCCTCGCAGGACACGTACACTCTCCATAGTGCAGGTACACTCTCCATAGTGCAGGTACACTCTCCATAGTGCAGGTACACTCTCCATAGTGCAGGTACACTCTCCATAGTGCAGGTACACTCTCCATAGTGCAGGTACACTCTCCATAGTGCAGGTACACTCTCCATAGTGCAGGTACACTCTCCATAGTGCAGGTACACTCTCCATAGTGCAGGTACACTCTCCATAGTGCAGGTACACTCTCCATAGTGCAGGTACACTCTCCATAGTGCAGGTACACTCTCCATAGTGCAGGTACACTCTCCATAGTGCAGGTACACTCTCCATAGTGCAGGTACACTCTCCATAGTGCAGGTACACTCTCCATAGTGCAGGTACACTCTCCATAGTGCAGGTAAGAGTCTGTACACTCTCCAAGGTGTAGGGAAGAGTCTGTACACTCTCCAAGGTGTAGGGAAGAGAGTCCGGTATAGTGCAGGTACACTCTCCATAGTGCAGGTACAGAGTCCGGTTAAAGCTCTCCAGTGTGAGAGTCTTGTTAGCACTCTCTAGGAGAGTCAGGTGGACACTCTAGGAGAGTCTGGTGGACACTCTCTACTAGAGTCTGGTGAACACTCTAGGAGAGTCTGGTGGACACTCTCTACTAGAGTCTGGTGAACACTGTCAGTCAAGCCGGCACGGCAGTCAAACATCAGGTCTGATGACGTAACCCCTTGACTGCCGGCCGGTAAGGAAACTACCTAACAACCATTGTTAGATAAGGGGCCGTAACACCCCCACCACAAAATGACCGACACACAAAGATTCAGGTACTACGTAATATAAGATTTATCCCAAACAGTCATTTCCCGGACAAACAAGATTATCCCGGACAGGCCCCCATATTACAAATAAAGAAGCATTTGTAATTAAACGACTGTTTGGGATATTTAGCAAACTATCATATTTTCAATATTTATTATATTATTATTAATATAAAAACATATAGTACTCTGAATAAAATCATAAATCTATATAATCTGTGTAAAAACATATATAATCTCTTTATACACAATTATAACGTAGTAAAAATTCACAAGTAAAAACAATCATAAAATTCAGTGCAGTGTCAAACGTCGCTGCCATCGTCGTGTCACACAGGACACCACCACACCTCTAGTTATGACACGCATTCGCTTCCGTGTCATCAGACACCCTTGTCTCTGTGTTACACAACACGCCTTCTCTCCGTGTCACACGACACTCTCTGTGCCACATGGCACGCCCCCTGTGTCATGACTCCGTCTCTAAAACCTAGTCACCGCGTCATCCGACACCAACACCAAATCACACGACTATTCCACTTGTGTCGTGCCACCAGTTGTCACTACATCAATGAACACACACCAGTGACACTACAACACCAGTGACACTTTCAGGTACAGTCTCAACTCCGGGTAACAGTCTCAGGTACAAAACAGTCTCGGTACACTGTCTCCCTCGCAGGACACGTACACTCTCCATAGTGCAGGTACACTCTCCATAGTGCAGGTACACTCTCCATAGTGCAGGTACACTCTCCATGGGGCAGGTACACTCTCCATAGTGCAGGTACACTCTCCATAGTGCAGGTACACTCTCCATAGTGCAGGTACACTCTCCATAGTGCAGGTACACTCTCCATAGTGCAGGTACACTCTCCATAGTGCAGGTACACTCTCCATAGTGCAGGTACACTCTCCATAGTGCAGGTACACTCTCCATAGTGCAGGTACACTCTCCATAGTGCAGGTACACTCTCCATAGTGCAGGTACACTCTCCATAGTGCAGGTACACTCTCCATAGTGCAGGTACTCTCCATGTGAGTCATCCATAGTGCATAGGTCTGTACACTCTCCAAGGTGTAGGGAAGAGTCTGTACACTCTCCAAGGTGTAGGGAAGAGAGTCCGGTATAGTGCAGGTACACTCTCCATAGTGCAGGTACAGAGTCCGGTTAAAGCTCTCCAGTGTGAGAGTCTTGTTAGCACTCTCTAGGAGAGTCAGGTGGACACTCTAGGAGAGTCTGGTGGACACTCTCTACTAGAGTCTGGTGAACACTCTAGGAGAGTCTGGTGGACACTCTCTACTAGAGTCTGGTGAACACTGTCAGTCAAGCCGGCACGGCAGTCAAACATCAGGTCTGATGACGTAACCCCTTGACTGCCGGCCGGTAAGGAAACTACCTAACAACCATTGTTAGATAAGGGGCCGTAACAGCTCCCTCGCGGCTGATCACATTTTGTTGATCTGGGGCTCCCCGCATGCATGTGTGAACCTCTATTATGTTGTGATCTTAGTATATTGTTTTTGATATGATGACATTTCGTATCAGATCATCATTGTTGGTGAAGATGAGGTCCAGCGTATTCTCTAATCTTGTGGGCTCTACTATTTGCTGGTTTAAGGTGAATTTGGTGCAGAGATTTAAAAGTTCATGTGTGTGCGAGTTTTCATCTGAGCTGCCTCCTTGTGTTATCTCTGCTACCACATTGTTTGCAATGTTCCTCCATTTTAGGTGCCTTAGGTTGAAATCCTCCAGGAGCAAGATGTTGGGGGCAGGAGCTGGAAGATTTTCCAGACAGTGGTCAATTTTCAGAAGCTGTTCCTGGAATTGTCGGGACGTTGCATCCGGGGGCTTGTATACAACCACGATGACCAGGTTTTGATTCTCGATCATTATTGCTAATACTTCAACTACATCATTTGAGGCATTTAGTAGTTCTGAACATATAAGTGACTCTGTGATATACAGGCCAACCCCCCCTTTTTGCCTGTTCACTCTGTCACACCTGTATAGGTTGTAGCCCGGGATCCATATTTCATTGTCCAAGTGATCTCTTATGTGGGTCTCTGTGAAAGCCGCAAACATAGCATTTGACTCTGTAAGCAGTCCACGAATGTAAGGTATCTTGTTGTTTGTTGCTGGCTTTAGACCCTGTATATTTGCAAAGATGAATGTCGTTGGATTGGTGGTATTGGTGGTATGGGGGGGGGTCTTTTTTTCCTGGCACTTATATCTGTTATATTGGAGTGGAGGCCATTGACTGTGATTCCACTCCAGAAATGATTGCAGTTGGTGTACAATTTCTGTCATTTCCTGCCAGCTTTTTTTCCTTCCTGGCACTAAAAAACCTCTCTCTCCAGAGTGGCTGTGGCTACCCAGGTTTTGCCATGATCTGGATGTTCTGTGTCGCCTCGTACCCTTTAGGTGGTATGCCTGGCAATATAAGTTATAAATTAGACACATATGCAACACTTGGGTATCTTTATTGAGGAAACGTTTCGCTACACAGTGGCTTCATCAGTCCAATACAAAGCAGAAATGTGTAAGGAGACTGATGAAGCCACTGTGTGGCGAAACGTTTCCTCAATAAAGATACCCTAGTGTTGCATATGTGTCTAATTTATAACTTGTCGGTTCTCTGAACCATTCATCTACAATATAAGTTATAGCACTGTCTTTCCTGAATTGACGAGTGGCACATTTCAGGGTGGAAAAACTTAGAGGACGGGAGGTTGCATTTGCCTGTTTTCATATGGGCACGGCATTTTCTGGGGTGATCATATTTGCATGTCCCATCTGATTTCCCAGATTTTCCATGCCTGCAGATACCAAGTGCATAATATTCACATAGGCCCGGTTTCTGTTTGCCCTGGTCTTTTGCGATTGTGTTCCCCATTATATTCCCTATTGGTGGGTGTGTTCCTGTCTCGTTTCTGTCTTCGACACTAGTGCTAACAATGGAGCCTTCATCAGTTTCTGGTAATTTATCTTCAGTATTTCCCTGGGCATCCCCCTGTTTACTATCTACCGTGGTATTGCTAGTTTGTAACACTGTTTTCTGTGTGTCCTTGTCTACACCTGTTTCCCCATCATTTATTTCACTAGAGCTCCTGTCCCTCTTCAGGTCACTATCATTTACTTCTCCATTCTTACAGTTACTGTCTACCATTTCAACATCTGTACCAGGGGCGATAGCACCATCTGGCCCAGATTTTTTACTTTCCCAACTGTTATAGAATGCTGTCATGTTTTTTATGAAGTCCGATTTGATGTTGTCATTTTTTAATATCGATGTGATTTTATTCCACAGTTCAGTCTCATTTGGGCATATCCAAAAACACTTCCCTTGTTTAATATCTCGTGTAGTAGATTCTTGAATGCCTACACAAGGGGCGTGGCAGCATTTACCACAAAAGTTGCATGTAATCCATCCAGTGGAACGTTTGTTTGTTTGGTTGCATACTACACAGGGTTTCATGATTGATTTTGTTGGTTGATTTTACTGTATATTCTACTAATAGCTTCCCTGAAGTGGTGATCCATCTATTTGTATCGTATCTATTTTATTTGCATGTGTAAGTGTTTGGGGCAATCTTACCGCTTTAAGTTATCAGGGGGATTACCAACAAACCCCTGGCTGTCTTCAAGCAGGCACTGGACAGGCACCTAAAGTCGGTACCTGACCAGCCAGGTTGTGGTTCGTACATTGGACTGTGCGCGGCCAGCAGTAACAGCCTGGTTGATCAGTCTCTGATCCAACATGAGGCCTGGTCACAGACCGGGCCGCAGGGGCGTTGACCCCTGGAACTCTCTCCAGGTATACTCCAGGTAAGTTATAGATCTATCTACCAACTTTTCCTGTTATTCCTTTATCACGCATTTTGTGTGCTATTACACCATTGTCACACTTATCGAAAGCTTTTCTAAAGTCTTTGTATACTACATCTGTATTTTGTTTATCTTCAACAGCATCCAGGACCTTATCATAGTGGTCCAGTAGCTGGGAGAGGCAGCAGCGACCTGCTCTAAACCCGTGTTGCTCTGGGTTGTGTAGTTGATGGGTATCTAGGTGGTTGGCGATCTTGCTTCTTAGAACCCTCTCAAAGATTTTTATGATATGGGATGTTAGTGGTATCGGTCTGTAGTTTCTCGCAATTGCTTTTAGTTCTTCCTGTGGTTCTTGTCTCCTGTAAGAATCCTTCAGCTTAAGTTCGATATTTGCAATTTCATTGACCTGTGCCTCCCTTCATATTTCCGATGTATTGGCCCCTCTCAGCAGCTCTGTGACTTTTTGCCTTCGTCTGTATAGGGAGCGTCTCTCTCTTTCTAGTTTACATCTTCTCTTTCTCTTTTTTAATGGAATGTGCCTTGAGCAGATCTCAAGAACCACAGAGTTTATTGTTTCTAAGCAAAGGTTCGGATCTGTGTTGTTTAGGATATCTTCCCAGCTTGTTTCATTTAGGACATGGTTGACTTGTTCCCATTGTATGTTTTTGTTAATGAAATTGAATTTTTGTGAAGACACCCTCATTACTGATCACATTTTGCTGGTCAGGGGCCCTGTGCATACATGTCTGTACCTCTATTATGTTGTGATCTGATTGTATTGTCTTTGATATGGTTATATTACGTATCAGATCGTCGTTGTTAGTGAAGATGAGGTCCAGCGTATTTTCTAGTCTTACAGGCTCTAATATTTGGTGGTTTAAGTTGAATTTGGTGCAGAGATTTAATAGCTCATGTGTGCGTGAATTTTCATCTGCGCTGCCTCCTGGGGTGATCTCTGCTAAAACATTATTTGCTACACACCTCCATTTTAGGTGTCTCAAGTTGAAATCTCCCAGTAGCAAGATGTTTGGGGCAGGAGTTGGGAGATTTTCCAGACAGTGGTCAATTTTTACAAGCTTCTCCCGGAAATGCTGGGAAGTTGCATCTGGAGGCTTGTACACAACCACAATGACAAGGTTTTGGTTTTCAGTCTTTACCGCCAAAACTTCATCTACATTATTTGAGGTGTTTAGTAGTTCTGAGCAAATGAGCGACTCTGTGACGTACAGGACAACCCCACCTTGTTGCCTGTTTAGTCTGTCGCATCTGAATAAGTTATAACCTGGGATCCATATTTCGTTGTCAAAATGATCCTTTGTGTGGGTCTCTGTGAATGCTGCAAACATTGCATTTGACTCCGTGAGCAGTCCCTTGATGTAAGGAATTTTGTTGTTTGTTGACGGCTTTAGACCCTGTATGTTTGCAAAGACAAATGTCGTTATATTGGTGGAAATTAGGGGGGTTTTATTTGCTGGCTCTAATATCTGTTGTTCTGGAGTTGAGGCCAATGACTGTGCCTCTGCTCCAGAAGTGTTTTCAGTAGGTGTAAGATTGCTGTCATTTCTTGCCAGTATTTTTTTCCCTCCTGGCCCTAAAAAAACTCTTTCCCTGGAGTTTACCTGGAGAGAGTTCCAGGGGTCAACGCCCCTGCGGCCCGGTCTAGGGAGAGGTTATGGCTCCCCTCCTTTGTTTCACATAACCTGGCTGGTCTGTGTCTTCTTGTCCCCTTTAGATGATGTGCCTGGCAGTATGCGTTGTAGCATTTTCTCTCATGGATTGATGAGTGACACATTTCGGGGTGAAATAGGTTACAGGAAGGAGAGTTGCACTCTCCTGTTGTCAAATGGGTGCGGCATTTTTTGGGATGGTCAAAGGTGCATGTCCCACCTGTTTTACCAGAGTAGGAATATATTGATTATAATGTTTTACCTATGTTCATGATATTGAGCAAATGGCTAAAGCTCTCGCTTCACACGGCGAGGGCCTGGGTTCGATTCCCAGCCAGGGCAGAAACATTGGGCGTGTTTCTTTACACCTGTTGTCTATGTTCCCCATCAGTAAAATGGGTACCTGGGTGTTAGTCGACTGGTGTGAGTCGCATCCTAGGACACTGACCTAATCTGCCCGAAATGTTCAGCATAACAAGGGACTTTCTATATAGTAGTATGTCACTGATGTCAGCTAGGCCTGTATACCATGTACATGTACTTGTAGTAAATAAAGATATTATTATTATTATTACATATGTATTTATTATGGGCTGGGATAGGTTAAGGAGATAAGGTATTTTCTAACTGTAGTTTAAAACTGCTAGCCGAACCAGTGGTTCTGGAGATTTCTGGCAGAGAGTTCCAGATTTTGTGACTAGGGTCACAATACTAGGCGCTTCAGGTCGGTGTTTATATTAGAATTGATTGTTCTGTAAATGTTGGTTGCACAGTAGTACGAGTGAATGTTTTGTATAATGAGCAGGTTTATGTCCTGGGGCTGGTACAACGTCTGATACTTGCAAAAATGGAGGGTTCATGGGGCTGGTACAACGTCACTTTGTCTGACTTTTTTGGGTTATCCTAGGTTCTATACACATATACTGCTATGTAAGATAATCTATGTAACTGTATTTGTGTATACCTGAATAAACTTACTTTCTTAGGGCTCATGGGGCTGGTACAATATCTGATATATAATTGCAGCTGGAGGGCTCATGGGGCTGGTACAATGTCTGATATATAATTACAGCTGGAGGGCACATGGGGCTGGTACAATGCCTGATACCTGCAACTGGATGGTTCCTGGGAATAAATAACAAAAGGCACAATACCGTGACTGGAACAATATACAAATAACCAGCAAAAAGGAGAGACCAGCCGGGCTGTGGTTCGTACGTCGGACTGCGTGCGGCCAGCAGTAACAGCCTGGTTGATCAGGCTCTGATCCACCATGAGGCCTGGTCACAGACCGGGCCGCGGGGGCGTTGACCCCCGGAACTCTCTCCAGGTAAACTCCAGGAGCTTACAACGACGTTTCGGTCCGATTTGGACCATTTACAAAGTCACACTAGACTTTGTAAATGGTCCAAGTCGGACCGAAACGTCGTGGTAAGCTCCTCTCTATTATGTGTGGATTATTTGTGTATGGTTCATGGGGCTGGTACAACTTCTGATGCATGCCTCTGGAGGGTTCATGGGGCTGGTACGTCTGATACCTGCAACTGGAGGGTTCATGGGGCTGGTAAAACGTCTGATACCTGCAACTGGAGGGTTCATAGGGCTGGTAAAACGTCTGATACCTGCAACTGGAGGGATCATGGGGCTAGTACAACGTCTGATACCTGCAACTGGAGGATTGATGGGGCTGGTACAACGTCTGATACCTGCAACTGGAGGGTTGATGGGGCTGGTACAACGTCTGATACCTGTAACTAGAGGGTTGATGGGGCTGGTACAAGGTTCAAGGCATCACAGGACCGTCACTACCTCTCCACCCAACAATAACAAAGCTGATATCAGTCATGGGCTGCTGTTAGTTTTGATGCTGAAATACAGCTTTGCTAATCTTAAGTTAAATCCTTGGCAGAGGTGTAACAAGTAGTTTGTGTTTACAAAGGCACTACAAGAGGCGACAAGTCGGGAAATATAAGAAGTTAATAGTTGTTTTTGTATGTGAAGATCACTGTGTTAGTTATCCTGAAAAATTTATAATGAGGTAAGTGATGAAATTTTACGTTAATTATTTTGATCGAGCTTGATCTCCCCTCAAGCGCTGTATCACCCTTGTAGGTTTGGTGCTTCATTTTTTTATTATAATTGATCCCCTCTAAGGAGGTTCTTTGAACCTAGTGGGGTGGGGGGTTCTTTATGCCCGTGAGGGGCTCTTGATCCTAGGAAGTGAACTTCATCTTCATCTCTTTGGATCGAACCTGATTGCGTCTTATCCCAGGCACTGTATAATAATAATAATAATAATAATAGTAATAATAATAATATATTTACTACAAGTACATGTACAAGGTATACAGACCATAGCTGACATCAATGACATACTACTATGTAGAAAGCCGCTTGTTATGTAGAGTATTTCAGGCAATTTAGGTCAATTTTGTCCCAGGATGCGACCCACACCAGTCCACTAACACCCAGGTACCCATTTTACTGATGGGTGAACATAGACAGCAGGTGTCTTAAGGAAACATGTTCTAATGTTTCCACCCGTACTGGTGATCGTACTACGGACCTCAGTGTGTGAACTGAGTGCGCTAGCAATTGAGCTAAGTCCCCAACAGGTTTAGTGCTCTGACCAGTCATTATTTTTCCTGTTATAGGGTTTAAGTAAGTATCCAGGTATGTTTACACAGTCTCTGGATGATTACAATTGTCTTTTATAATAATATATGTGCATATTACCAAGGTTAACTCAAAACACTGAAAGTAACTTGATGAATGAAACACTTGTGTGACGTTTGGAAAACGTTTTACCTGCCAGTGGCTTCTTCAGTCCATTACAGAGAAGAACGGTGGAAGATGAGGAAGAGTTTGAAGTAATCAGTCCCTCAGTCATCCTGGGGTTAATGTGTTCCGTCCACATCATGTGAAGGTGCTCAAGACCTGGCTACTTATTTTCCCTAGTACCACACCACCTTTGATTTTCAACCTTTGATAATTTACAGCAAGATAATCAGGACACTGATTGTGAACTATTTGGTAGATATTATGTAGCTTCAACTGTCTTATCCTCTCAGCAACATTAAGCATTTCCAGTTGTTGTAATTCATCCTGGCTTATATGCTTATTTGAGTAAGTTTACTTACGTACAGGTACACATAAGTACAATTATCATACATAGTGTAAATTACCTAGGATAACTCAAAAAAGTTGGAGCGAATTTTTTCCATTGGGATCCTTGTTATTTCCAATGGTTTGGTTCGATACCATCCTCAGCTCACACACTGAAGGTCCTGGATCAGTTCCTGCATGGGTAGAAATGTTGGGCATGTTTCCTTACACCAGCTGCCCCTTTTCACCTAGCAGTAAGTAGGTACAGTGGAACCCCGAGTTTCGGCCGTAATCCGTTCCAGGAGCTAGGCCTAAACTCGAAATGGCCAAAAGTTGAAGCAATATTTCCCATAAGAAATAATGTAAATATAATTAATCCATTCCAGACCCACAAAAATATTCACAAAAAATAAAAATTTTGAAGAATAACTATAGATTAACATGCAAGCAACAAATATAAATACTACTTAAATGAGTAATACAATACATAAATAAACATTTAAATAAACATTTAAAATCACCTTTACATACCTTTATTGAAGAGTCTTGCTGGCATCTGGAAGATAGGGAGGAGGAAAGAGGGAGGACTTATTGTTTGGAAGGGGAATCCCCTTCCATAAAGACTTTAGGTAATAAGTCCTTATCTGGGATTACTTCCCTTTTTTGTCTTTTAATGCCACTAGGACCAGCTTGAGAGTCACTGGACCCCTATCACACAAAATAACTGTCCACAGTCTTGTCTCCAGCACCTCTTTAAGATTTCCCTAAAATGGGACATGGTTCTGTCACTAAACTTGTTGCAGAGATGGCTTGTTTCAGCTTGATAAAGGTGATATTTTTCAGCAAATGCCTGCACCCTATTCCACATTGCACAAATCTCCTTAACCCTTTGGGGGTCGACAGGCCTTCTCAGAAACACGTTCTCAGGGTCGAAAAATTTTCGGAAAATAAAATAATTTTTTCTTATGAAATGTATATCACGGAGTCACTTATATGTTCAGAACTACTAAATGCCTCAAATGATGTAGTTGAAGTATTAGCAATAAAGTTCGAGAATCAAAACCTGGTCATCGTGGTTGTATACAAGCCCCCGGATGCAACGTCCCGACAATTCCAGGAACAGCTTCTGAAAATTGACCACTGTCTGGAAAATCTTCCAGCTCCTGCCCCCAACATCTTGCTCCTGGGGAATTTCAACCTAAGGCACCTAAAATGGAGGAACATTGCAAACAATGTGGTAGCAGAGATAACACCAGGAGGCAGCTCAGATGAAAACTCGCACACACATGAACTTTTAAATCTCTGCACCAAATTCACCTTAAACCATCAAATAGTAGAGCCCACAATATCAGAGAATACGCTGGACCTCATCTTCACCAACAATAATGATCTGATACGAAATGTCATCATATCAAAAACAATATACTCAGATCACAACATAATAGAAGTCCAGACATGCATGCGGGGAGCCCCAGATCAACAAAATGTGATCAGCCGCGAGGGAGCCTTCTCCAAATTCAACTTCAATAACAAAAACATAAGGTGGGACCAAGTAAACCAAGGCCTAAATGATATAAACTGGGAAGATAGCCTAAGCATCATGGATCCTAACCTATGTCTAGAACAAATTAACTCTGTGGCACTTGAGGTTTGCTCAAGGCAAATTCCCTTAAGGAAAAGAAGGAGAAGATGTAAACTAGAAAGAGAGAGGCGCTCCCTATACCTAGGATAACCCAAGTCAGTCAATGGAAATACCTAGGATAACCCAAGTCAGTCAATGGAAATACTGTCACTCTGACTTTTTTGGGTTATCCTAGGTTCTCTACACATATGCTGCTATGTATGATAATCTTCGTAACTGTATCTGTGTATACCTGAATAAACTTACTTACAGTTTGTGGGAAGGAAAAACAAATAACCATTCTCACAAGCAGTCTTGTTACTACTACTGTTGTGGTTCAGCAGACACCACCCGCCTTACCCAGCCACCACGGACCCCACCATCCCACGTATTTCATACGCGTCAAGAAGTCCTGGCTACAAGCCAGCTGTGTTTGTGAAGAATAAGAGTGAATTGTGTTTTGATCTTGAATTAACGAAGAAAACAAAGATATTAGACACGACATAACCCGTGGCCGTAATGAAGTGTTACTTTGTACACATAAAAAGATGTAAACATAAGTTTGTGTGACTTGACTGACTGACTGACTGACTTGACTGACTGAATGACTGACTGACTGAATGACTGACTGACTGAATGACTGACTAACTTGACTGACTGAATGACTTGACTGACTGACTGAATAACTTGACTGACTGACTGAATGACTTGACTGACTGACTGAATGACTTGACTGACTGACTGAATGACTTGACTGACTGACTGAATGACTTGACTGACTTACTGAATGACTTGACTGACTTACTGAATGACTTGACTGACTTGCTGAATGACTTGAATGACTTACTGAAGGACTTGACTGACTTACTGAATGACTTGACTGACTTACTGAATGGCTTGACTGACTTACTGAATGGCTTGACTGACTTATTGAATGGCTTGACTGACTTAATGACTGACTTACTGACTGACTGACTTGACTGACTTAAAGTTAGACACTCAGTTCAACCATCGACTTCAGTTCAAGAACTACTATCCACCTCAGCCCAGTAGGGCCACAGCATAACTCTCCACTCTCTTCACAATCATCTACAAACACCAGCACCCACAATTTAAGGTAAATACTATTATTTCTATTACATTTGTAGTCTTAAGCAGTAAAAACAACATAATAAATCACGATAATGAACTACAATTACATATTCACTTTTATTTTCGTAAGATCTGTTGGTCTAAAAAAAACTTGTTTGGCTTTTTGTGGACTCCCAGGAACGTAACCCTATTTTTTCCATTAGTTCTTTTAATTATTTAACACGAAATTATCTAACACTACTTTTTCAGCAACGTAACTATCGTGTTAAATGACATTCTACTGTATCTCCTTCTTCAATTCTATGGTGTTTCTCACTTTCATTACCAAAGGGCTGCCACTAGGAAGTTTCTTTGGGCCCATGGTGGCTTATTTCACAGTCACAATCAATAAACAAGCACTAAACACAATGAATTTATTGTGAAATGTTTGTATGAACACGCAGGGTAATGTTCACTCAAGGATAAACAAAGCTAGACTGGCTCACGACGCCTGCATGTGGAGGCGCGCAGGTGGACAGGTCTGGTACGCCGGCCGAAACATGGGGCAACGGCCGAAACTCGGAACAAAATTTAGCCGAAAAAAGCGGTCGAAACTCGAAGCGGCCGATACTCAGGGCGGCTGAAACTCGGGATTCCACTGTATCTGGTTGTTAGCTGACTGTTGTGAATCACATCCAGGGGGACAAGATTTACTGAAGTTGCATAACCATACATCCTGGGGGACAAGAGTAACCTAAGTTGCATAACCATACATCCTGGGGACAAAATTAACCTAAATTGCATAACCATACATTCTGGGGACAAGATTAACCAAAGTTGCATAACCATTCATCCTTGGGGGACAAGATTAACCTAATCTGCATAACCATTCATCCTGGGGGACAAGATTAACCTAAGTTGCATAACCATTCATCCTGGGGGACAAGATTAACCAAAGTTGACTCACGAAATCGTAATGACACGTTTGCAAACAAACCATACCACGGGCGGGGATAGAACCCGCGATCAGAGAGTCATAAAACTCCAGACCGACTCACTAACCACTGGGCCAGCTGGCTACAGTGGTTAGCGTGTCGGTCTCGAATTTTATGACTCAATGATCATGGGTTTTATCCCTGCCTGTGGTATGGTTTAACCAAAGTTGCATAACCAGGGGCTTTGAAAATAGTATGTTAATGATGTCAGCTAGGTCTGTAATAGCTGTATCAAGTACAGTGGACCCTCCCTTTTCGTTGATCTCTGTCATCGCCAATTTCAGTTATCACCAACTTTTTTTGTCAAAATATTGCCTCCGTTTTCGTTGATTTCCTCCTTTTTCGTCGATGGTATGGAAGCTGTCTTGAGTGCCCTGCGCGCACATAAAGCCGCCTCCCACACATTCTCAGGCAGTGTCGTGTTGTTTCTCGGTGAGTGAACATATCCTGCGAGGTCATACGAAACATTTCGTAATAATCCATTGTTTTTCACACTTGTTTATTGTGTGTGACTGCTAAATCAGCCACCATGGGCCCAAAGAAAGCTCCTAGTGCCAGTCCTTTGGTAAAGAAAGTGAGGAACACCATAGAATTAAAGAAAGAAATCGTAGCAAAGTACCAAAGCGGAGGAGGAAGAGAGAGGGGAGAATGTGCCTTCTTCTGTGATTCAGTGATTGTACGATATGTACAATACTAAAGCAGCAGGAGCTGATAAAGGCTATAGCGCCAGCCAGCGATAAAGTGTAGCATTAACAGTGTAGCAAGTAAGTTAAGCAATTAAGCGATAGAAAAATGATGACAAGAAACTTAACTCCTCCAATGTTGTTGGAGGTACAGTATATAGGGCCACTGACAAACATATGCCACCCGCCTTGCCTATCTTTCACCACCAGCATCTCCTCCAAAGTAAGTGTAAATATTTCTTATTTATAAATTGTAATTATTTCTTATTTATAAATTGCGTACAGTGGAACCTCCATTAACGATTTTAATCCGTTCCAAGACCTTGCTCGTAACTGGATTTGCTCGTTTGCATAGTCAGTTTTCCTCATTTAAATTAATTGAAATGGAATTAATCCGTTCCAGTGGAATTCCAGGCACCACTGGCAGCTGGGATTGATGGGATAAAGATAGAAATGTTAAAAGCAGGTGGGGATATAGTTTTGGAGTGGTTAGTGCTATTATTTAATAAATGTATGGAAGAGGGTAAGGTACCTAGGGATTGGCAGAGAGCGTGTATTGTTCCTTTGTATAAAGGCAAAGGGGACAAAAGAGAGTGCAAAAATTATAGGGTAATAAGTCTGTTGAGTGTACCTGGTAAAGTGTATGGTAGAGTTATTATTGAAAGAATTAAGAGTAAGACAGAAAGCAGGATAGCAGATGAACAAGGGGGCTTTAGGAAAGGTAGGGGGTGTGTAGACCAAGTGTTTACAGTGAAACATATAGGTGAACAGTATTTGGATAAGGGTAAAGAGGTTTTGTGGCATTTATGGATTTGGAAAAGGCGTATGATAGGGTGGATAGGGGGGCAATGTGGCAGATGTTGCAGGTGTATGGAATAGGAGGTAGGTTACTGAAAGCAGTGAAGAGTTTTTATGAGGATAGTGAGGCTCAAGTTAGAGTGTGTAGGAGGGAAGGGGACTATTTCCCAGTAAAAGTGGGCCTTAGACAAGGATGTGTGATGTCACCGTGGTTGTTCAATATATTTATAGATGGGGTTGTAAGAGAAGTGAATGCGAGGGTCTTGGCAAGAGGTGTGGGGTTAAAAGATAAAGAATTAAATACAAAGTGGGAGTTGTCACAGTTGCTTTTTGCTGATGACACTGTGCTTTTGGGAGATTCTGAAGAGAAGTTGCAGAGGTTGGTGGATGAATTTGGTAGGATGTGTAAAAGAAGAAAATTGAAAGTGAATATAGGAAAGAGTAAGGTGATGAGGATAACAAAAAGATTAGGTGATGAAAGATTGGATATCAGATTGGAGGGAGAGAGTATGGAGGAGGTGAATGTATTCAGATATTTGGGAGTGGACATGTCAGCAGATGGGTCTATGAAGGATGAGGTGAATCATAGAATTGATGAGGGAAAAAGGGTGAGTGGAGCACTTCGGAATCTGTGGAGACAAAGAACTTTGTCCATGGAAGTAAAGAAGGGAATGTATGAGAGTATAGTTATACCAACACTTATATGGGTGTGAAGCATGGGTGATGAATGTTGCAACGAGGAGAAGGCTGGAGGCAGTAGAGATGTCATGTCTGAGGTCAATGTGTGGTGTGAATATAATGCAGAGAATTCGGAGTTTGGAAATTAGGAGGAGGTGTGGGATTACCAAAACTATTATCCAGAGAGCTGAGGAGGGGCTGTTGAGGTGGTTCGGACATGTAGAGAGAATGGAACGAGAGAGAATAACTTCGAGAGTGTATAAATCTGTAGTGGAGGGAAGGCGGGGTAGGGTCGGCCTAGGAAAGGTTGGAGGGAGGGTAAAGAAAGTTTTGTGTGCGAGGGCTTGGACTTCCAGCAAGCATGTGTGAGCGTATTTGATAGGAGTGAATGGAGACAAATGGTTTTTAATACTTGACGTGCTGTTGGAGTGTGAGCAAAGTAACATTTATGAAGGGATTCAGGGAAACCGGCAGGCCGGACTTGAGTCCTGGAGATGGGAAGTACAGTGTCTGCACTCTGAAGGAGGGGTGTTAATGTTGCAGTTTTATAACTGTAGTGTAAAGCACCCCTCTGGCAAGACAGTGATGGAGTGAATGATGATGAAAGTTTTTCCTTTTCGGGCCACCCTGCCTTGGTGGGAATCGGCCGATGTGTTAATAAAAAATAAAAACAAAATACTTCAATAATTTCCCTAATATCAACTCAACGGCTTATTTATCTATCACAATTTATCTATTATGACATAATAAACAATATTAATAACATAGAAACAAGATACAGTAGACCTCTGCCTAACGAGCATCCAGGAAATCGTACAATTATGTAAGTATAATATTGTAAGTGCTTGTGGAAGTGTATTTTTGGGGGTCTGAAATAGACTAACCTACTTGACATTATTTCTTAAGGAAGTAAATTCGTTTGGTAATGGCACTTGAGCAGGCTTCTGGAATGAATTTTGCTCGTTAGGCGGGGGTCCACTGTATATACACTTGAATGAATGAAATATTACTTATGTGAGTAGTGTTAGTGGAGGCAGAGGCAGCGGCCTCCGCTTCCCTGAGTGGCAATCTTTTGATACACACTACCATCTTGTGGTGGCGATCTGAAACTCACTTATAGTATTATTATAATTACGTATTATTTATTAGTACAGTGGACCCCCGGTTTACGTACTGCTCCAATCTCGAATAATTATGCAAGTGTATTTTTGTAAGTGTATTTTTGGGGGTCTAAAATTTACATTATTCCTTATGGGAACAAATTCGTTTGGTAACGACACTTGAACAGCATTCTGGAACGAATTAATTACCTAAACCAGGGGTCCACTGTACTTACATATTCTTATAATAATTTATATTATATTACATACTCAAGTCCATTAATATAAAGCACCTATATGAAAAACAGTACAGAATGGGACAAATACTATCAAGAGAACAAACAAAACGCTACTCATCAAACCTAACGAGTCTGATAAGAAGGTCAAAAAAACTGTACTATGAGAACAGATTACATAACTTAAAAGGTGATATAAAAAAGACCTGGAAAACCCTATCTGAAATTCTAGGAACAAAAAAGATATCCACAAACAGAACAATCAAGCTTACAAAACCAAATGAACCCCTACTCCCACCTATTGAAACAGCAAACAAACTCAATGATTTCTTCTCCACCATAGGTAAAAAGCTGGCAAGCAAAATCCCAAGTTCAAATACTCCACCTAACGACTATCTCACTGGCACCTATCCGAACACACTATTCCTAGCCCCAACCAACCCAATAGAAGTTTCACTTATAATCAACACATTAAAAAACAAAGCAGGTGACCTAAATAACTTACCACCTTATATATACAAAAAAGCCTCTGAAGTTCTCTCACCAATTATTGCAACACTCTTTAACAAATCCATTGAATCCTCTACCTTCCCATCAATACTCAAAATAGCGAGGGTCACCCCAATACATAAGGGAGGAGATCAAGCAGACCTGAATAACTACAGGCCGATATCTAACTTACCCTTCTCTCCAAAATCTTTGAAAAATTAATTCATAGACAAATATATTCCTACCTCACCTCCAACAACGTACTCAACCACTGTCAATTTGGATTCAGGACTAATAAAAATACAAATGATGCCATTATACACATGTTAGAAATAATTTACACCCCCTTGAGAAAAAGAAATCCCAGTGGGAATCTTCATTGATTTACGTAAAGCTTTTGATACAGTTGACCATGATCTGTTACACTTAAAATTATCGCACTATGGTATAAGAGGACACTCCTAAACTACCTAAAATCATACCTTAGCAACAGAAACCAATATGTGTACACAAATGGAGCTAGCTCCACCGCGCAAACTATTACCGTAGGTGTCCCACAGGGAAGTGTTCTTGGCCCACTACTCTTTCTCATTTACATTAATGACCTACCAAATGCATCTCAACTACTCAAACCCATACTTTTTGCAGATGACACTACATACGTTATCTCTCACCCAAGCCCAGACACACTAGCCAACACTGCAAATACTGAATTGCAGAAAATATCTACCTGGATGATGACCAACAAACTTACTCTCAATATTGATAAAACCTATTTTATCCAGTTTGGGAACAGAGCTACAAACGCACCACTTAACATAATGATAAACGGGTCCCCTATCACAAAACTCACAGAGGGAAAATTCTTAGGAATCCATCTTGACAGTGGCCTCAAATTTCAGACACATATACAACAAATCTCCAAGAAAGTCTCAAAGACCGTGGGAATACTATCCAAGATACGGTACTATGTTCCACAACCAGCTCTGCTTACCCTATATCACTCACTCATTTACCCCTACCTCCCCTATGGAATCTGTGCGTGGGGCTCTACATCAATAACTCATCTTAGACCACTAATAACACAACAAAAGGCAGCAGTTAGAATGATAACAAATTCTCACTCCAGGCAACATACTCCACAAATATTCAAAAACCTAAACTTACTCACCATACAAGACATCCATACTTTTTACTGTGCCTATTACATACATAGAACACTCTATGCAAATATTAACCCACCACTCAAACTTCTCCTTACCAATTTTAACAGGACACATGACCATAGCACTAGACACAGATCACTCCTTGATATTCCCCGTGTCCATCTAACACTATGTAAAAACTCAATGCATATAAAAGGCACGAAAATTTGGAATTCATTACCTGTCATTGCCAAAGAAACCCTACCTGTACCCCAATTCAAAACGATGCTAAAAAACCATCTTCTCACCCAAAGCTAATTGCTCAATATCAAACATTCCCAGCAAAGTAGAATAATCACTTAACGTTAAAACCTGACTAATCAATTGAATGTAAAACCTGTTATGAATATTACATACTTAGCTAATTATTTCCACAACACTTACATTATAATGACCACGTAAACTAACTGCAATGCAATTAATTGTTTTAAATTGTTATCTCACTCAATTAGTTGCATTGCTACAATTAATTGATATGTTCAACTTATATTCAAACTTTATAACTTAGATATGCAACTTTACTAATTTTATAAATTATCAACCATAACTTTTTATTATTTTATTATTATTATTGCTTTAATTTGTTTAATCTGATTTAATTAATTTTATAATGAAGACAAATGTACAAAACTATGTTTAAAAAATGACATGTCTAAACTATGTTCAAATTTCATAGCTTAAATACTCACCTATACTCATTGTAAAATATCTACAAAAATTCTTACAATTTAGTTTTAAGTTAATTTTAAGTCTGCCCAAAATGCCCTGCATATTAGGGGCTTTAGGCGTGTACACCTCATGTAATCTCAATAACCAAATGTAATTCTTTGTATCATGTCCAAATAAACTATTATTATTAATATTATTATTATTATTATTATTATTACATATACAGTGAACCACCAGTGCTCGACGTCGTCGGAGCTCGGCCAAATCGGTGTTCAACGGTTTTTTTTACAATATTTTTGGCTCGGAGTTGGGCGAGTTGGCTATCCGTCCCGGACACGTATACGTGGGGCGGCCGTGGCCCAGCTAGGCGCCCAGGCACTCAGTGTGTTATTGTTTACAAGCGAGCGACCACTACCTACGCACCACCCACACATTCATACTATATATACAGTGGACCCCCGAGTTTCATAAAAACTTCACTCCTGAAGTCTGCTCAAGTACCATTACCGAACGAATTTACTCCCTTAAGGAAAAATTTCACGTAGGTTAGTCTATTTCAGACCCCCAAAAATACACTTCCACAAGAACTTACAAAATTATACTTACATAATTGCACGATTTCCGGGGTATTCGTTAACCGAGGGTCCACTGTATTGTCATTATTCCAGTGTTTTTAGTGCTTGCAACTGCTAAATGAGCCACCATGGGCCCCAAGAAAGCTCCTAGTGCCAAGCCTGTGGTAAAGAATGTGCATGGAGTGAAGCATTCATGCAGGGAGTGTAGTATTTATGCAGGGAGTGTAGCAGGCATGCAGGGAGTGTAGCAAGGATGCAGGGAGTGTAGCAAGGATGCAGGGAGTGTAGCAGGCATGCAGGGAGTGTAGCAAGGATGCAGGGAGTATAGCAGGGATGCAGGGAGTGTAGCAAGGATGCAGGGAGTGTAGCAGGGATGCAGGGATTGTAGCAGGGATGCAGGGAGTGTACCAGGCATGCAGGGAGTGTAGAAAGGATGCAGGGAGTGTAGCAGGGATGCAGGGAGTGTAGCAAGGATGCAGGGAGTGTAGCAAGGATGCAGGGAGTGTAGGAGGGATGCAGGGAGTGTAGCAAGGATGCAGGGAGTGTAGCAGGGATGCAGGGAGTGTAGCAAGGATGCAGGGAGTGTAGCAAGGATGCAGGGAGTGTAGGAGGGATGCAGGGAGTGTAGCAAGGATGCAGGGAGTGTAGCAAGGATGCAGGGAGTGTAGCAAGGATGCAGGGAGTGTAGCAGGGAGTGTAGCAGGGAGTGTAGCAAGGATGCAGGGAGTGTAGCAAGGATGCAGGGAGTGTAGTAGGCACGCAGGGAGTGTAGCATTCATGCAGGGAGTGAAGCAGGGATGCAGGGAGTGTAGCATTCATGCAGGGAGTGAAGCAGGGATGCATGTAGTGTAGCATTCATGCAGGGAGTGTAGCATTCATGCAGGGAGTGTAGCATTCAAGGAAAAAGGGCAGTAACCCCAGAAAAGAACTTGCCACCTGCAGTGTTAATGGAAGGGGATTCCTCTTCCAAACACTAGCATACTACTCCATCTTCTTCCCTCCTCTTGTGTTGCACACATCAACAACTCTTCAATAAATGTAAGTGACATGTTATTGTACTATTATTTTTTAATTTTTCATAAAACTGTGTATTATTTAAGGTCAAAAAGTTCTAAAAAATATTTTATTTTAATACTTTTGGATGTCTGGAACGGATTAATTTTATTTCCATTATTTCTTATGGGGAAAATAGAATCGGAGTTCGACCAAACCGGTGGTCGACGGGCCCTCTGGGACGGATTACCGACGAGAACAGGGGGTCCAATGTATTATTACGTATATAATTATTATATACATATTATTATTATTATTAATGTTATTATTTGTACAGGTACCATCCGACTTACGACCGACCTTGGTTCCGACTAACCGGTCGTAAGGCAAAATGGACGTAAGTCGAACCTTACTACTGAATATCAGCATCACATTATGTAATGATTTTATTTTATTGTTTTATTTTGGTATTTCATTTTTTACTTTACTTTTTATGCTGTTAGTACAGTGGAACCCCGAGTTTCGTAAAAACTTCACTCCTGAAGTCTGTTCAAGTGCCATTACCGAACGAATTTACTCCCTTAAGGAAAAATGTCACGTAGGTTAGTCTATTTCAGACCCCCAAAAATACACATCCACAAGCACTTACAATATATAATTATACGATTTCTGGGGTTTATGAAACTCGGGGGTCCACTACTGTATTTTATACTGTAAGGTTTAAGAGAAACACTATGTACAGCATAAACAGTTGTTTATTTCCCAGAACATTTGCATACAAAACATAGTCGTAAGTCGAGTGGTCGTATGTCGAGCAGGTCGTAAGTCGGATGGTGGGTGCCTATTCTTTTGATAATTCCATTTGGAATTTTTATTCACACAAAAAATAGAAGATTTACTGTTATGCAGACTACTGCATTATTGTAATAATTGTACAAATAATGTTAATTCATTCGTGACTGCATATTGGAATGGCCACTTGGACAGGTATTGGACAGTGATGTCATTTGTTTACTCTTGAACATCAGCAATAATAAAAATTTTTAGCTACTTTGAGCTCAATTTTAAGGAACTTTTCGTTGTAAAAGCAATTAAAATCATATCTATTTCTGTAATATATCTTCCATTCTATCAATTGAGACCAAAAAAACGAGAATATAGCCAAATAAACCATACGAAAATATACTGTTAAGGGCCGGCTAAGGCTATAAAGTGAACTCCGTTATTTACAGTCAGATTTCTTTCAATTTTGGTGTACATTAAGAAACATCTTTCTATCATACATTGCCCAAGTTTCAATAAGATAGTCCAACAAACAAATGAGATCCAATTCCCTAGATCAAGAGCAAGAGTCCCTCACCAGCGTCAAGGAACCTTCCATGAGGCCCGCTCGCATCTGGAAATTTTGCTTGCCTATGGAAGCAAAATATTGACCGATTGTCTGATCGTATCTGGAAAAACTCGCACACGGATGCGCTCGTTAGTGGAAGTTCCGCTGTGCATTGTTTGTGTGAATAGTGGTGGTGGCCTCTGCTGCCACTGTCAGTGGCCCTTATAAACCCAACAACAACAACACCACCACTACCACTCCACATACGTAATGACAAATTTTATTCATTCTAGAGTACATATCATGTTTCTCTGTTATTAATATTGTTTATTGTCATATTAGATGAATTGTGATAGATAAATAAGCCGTAGAGTTGATATTAGTGTCATATTCAAGTATTTTGTCCTGTCTCCAAACAATAAACTCTCCTCCCCCTCAATTTCTTCCTTACACCAACAAGAGTCTTCAATAAAGGTAAGTGATTTTAAATGTTCATTTATACATTTTATTAGTGCTTTATATTTATTTGTCATTCTTTTCTGTATGTAAATCTATATTTAATCTCTAAAAAAAATATTTTTTGTTAATACTTTTGGGTGTCTGGAACGGATTAATTGGATTTACATTATTTCTTATGGGGAATATGGTTTTGGTTTTCGTGAATTTTGGTTTTCGGCAGACTCTCTGGAATGGATTAATCACGGAAACCAAGGGTCCACTGTAATAAAAATAATAATAAGCTTCCTTGAAGCATGGTGTAAGATGAGCGTCACTCCACTTTTGACAGTGCAGCAGTGGGGATATTTGATGAGCATGCACTGTCTTGGCTTTATTTGTTTTCACTGTTACACATAAATATGTCTATCTATCTGTCTGTCTGTCTAGCTCTGTCTGTCTGTCTAGCTCTGTTTATCTGTCTCTGCTTATCTGTTTTTCTTTCTCTTTGTCTGCTTGTCTCTCTTTCTGTCTCTCTGTCTCAGAGAGAGCCACTCGTGAACCAACAGGTATTACACATGACTGTGTCGTCACGCCTGATTCCTGAGCAAGTGTAAATACGTATTACTTGCAAGTTATGCTTACTATGCATTATATCTACAAGCACAGTATAGCACTTTGTCTGGATTTTTTGGGTTATCCTAGGTAATTTACAATATGTATAATTGTATTTATGTGTACCTGTGAGACAGAGACAGAGACAGATATAGATACAGACAGACGGATGGAGATAGAGACAGCCAAAATCAATCAGCCAGCCAAGCCAGCCATCCGGCCAGCCAGCCACCTGCCTGCCGAACATGTATTGCACGTTCTAAAATTGTTTCTCTTTACTTAGGGCATAGGTTATAAGACATTCTGGCAGGATGACACTACCAGTAATAATAATAATAATAATAATAATATTTTTATTTGGACATGATACAAAGAATTACATTTGGTTATTGAGATTACATGAGGTGTACATGCCAAAAGCTCCTAGTATGCAGGGCATTTTGGGCAGACTTAAAATTAATTTAAAACAAAATTGTAAGAATTTTTGTAGATAGTATACAATGAGTAAAGGTGAGTATTTAAGCTATGAAATTTGAACATAGTTTTGTACTTTTGTCTTCATTATAAAATTAATTAAATCAGATTAAACAAATTAAAGCAATAATAATAATAAAATAATAAAAAGTTATGGTTGATAATTTATAAAATAAGTAAAGTTGCATATCTAAGTTATAAAGTTTGAATATAAGTTGAACATATCAATTAATTGTAGCAATTTATTGCAGCAATGCAACTAATTGAGTGAGATAACAATTTAAAACAATTAATTGTATTGCAGTTAGTTTACGTGGTCATTATAATGTAAGTGTTGTGGGAATAATTAGCTAAGTATGTATTATTCATAACAGGTTTTACATTCATTCATTCGTTCATTCATACATTACATTGAATTGATTAGTCAGGTTTTACGTTAAGTGATTATTCTACTTTGCTGGGAATGGTTGATATGGAGCAATTAGCTTTGGGTGAGAAGGTGGTTTTTTAGCATCGTTTTGAATTGGGGTACAGGTAGGGTTTCTTTGGCAATGACAGGTAATGAATTCCAAATTTTCGTGCCTTTTATGTGCATTGAGTTTTTACATAGTGTTAGGTGGACACGGGGAACATCGAGGAGTGATCTGTGTCTAGTGTTATGGTCATGTGTCCTGTTAAAATTAGTAAGGAGAAGTTTGAGTGGTGGGTTAATATCTGCATAGAGTGTTCTATGTATGTACAGTGGACCCCCGAGTTTCGTAAAAACTTCACTCCTGAAGTCTGCTCAAGTGCCATTACCGAACGAATTTACTCCCTTAAGGAAAAATTTCACGTAGGTTAGTCTATTTCAGACCCCCAAAAATACACTTCCACAAGAACTTACAAAATTATACTTACATAATTGCACGATTTCCGGGGTATTCGTTAACCGAGGGTCCACTGTAATAGGCACAGTAAAAAGTATGGATGTCTTGTATGGTGAGTAAGTTTAGGTTTTTGAATATTGGTGGAGTATGTTGCCTGGAGTGAGAATTTGTTATCATTCTAACTGCTGCCTTTTGTTGTGTTATTAGTGGTCTGAGATGAGTTATTGATGTAGAGCCCTATGCGCAGATTCCATAGGTGAGGTAGGGGTAAATGAGTGAGTGATATAGGGTAAGGAGAGCTGGTTGTGGAACATAGTACCGTATCTTGGATAGTATTCCCACGGTCTTTGAGACTTTCTTGGAGATTTGTTGTATATGTGTCTGAAATTTGAGGCCACTGTCAAGGCCTATGTAAAAACTCAATGCACATAAAAGGCATGAAAATTTGGAATTCATTACCTGTCATTGCCAGAGAAACCCTACCTGTACCCCAATTCAAAACGATGCTAAAAAACCACCTTCTCACCCAAAGCTAATTGCTCCATATCAACCATTCCCAACAAAGTAGAATAATCACTTAACGTAAAACCTGACTATTCAAGTCAATGTAATGTATGAATGAACGAATGAATGAATGTAAAACCTGTTATGAATAATACTTACTTAGCTAATTATTCCCACAACACTTACATTATAATGACCACGTAAACTAACTGCAATGCAATTAATTGTTTTAAATTGTTATCTCACTCAATTAGTTGCATTGCTGCAATAAATTGCTACAATTAATTGATATGTTCAACTTATATTCAAACTTTATAACCTAGATATGCAACTTTACTTATTTTATAAATTATCAACCATAACTTTTTATTATTTTATTATTATTATTGCTTTAATTTGTTTAATCTGATTTAATTAATTTTATAATGAAGACAAAAGTACAAAACTGTTCAAATTTCATAGCTTAAATACTCACCTTTACTCATTGTATACTATCTACAAAAATTCTTGCAATTTAGTTTTAAGTTAATTTTAAGTCTGCCCAAAATGCCCTGCATACTAGGGGCTTTTGGCATGTACACCTCATGTAATCTCAATAACCAAATGTAATGTATCATGTCCAAATAAAAATATTATTATTATTATTATTAAGATGTATTCCTAAGAATTTTCCCTCTGTGAGTTTTGCGATAGGGGACCCGTTTATCATTATGTTAAGGGGTGCGTTTGTAGCTCTGTTCCCAAACTGGATAAAATAGCTTTTATCAATATTGAGAGTAAGCTTGTTGGTCATCATCCAGGTAGATATTTTCTGCAATTCAGTATTTGCAGTGTTGGCTAGTGTGTCTGGGCTTGGGTGAGAGATAACGTATGTAGTGTCATCTGCAAAAAGTATGGGTTTGAGTAGTTGAGATGCATTTGGTAGGTCATTAATGTAAATGAGAAAGAGTAGTGGGCCAAGAACACTTCCCTGTGGGACACCTACGGTAATAGTTTGCGCGGTGGAGCTAGCTCCATTTGTGTACACATATTGGTTTCTGTTGCTAAGGTATGATTTTAGGTAGTTTAGGGAGTGTCCTCTTATACCATAGTGCGATAATTTTAAGTGTAACAGATCATGGTCAACTGTATCAAAAGCTTTACGTAAATCAATGAAGATTCCCACTGGGATTTCTTTTTCTCAAGGGCGGTGTAAATTATTTCTAACATGTGTATAATGGCATCATTTGTATTTTTATTAGGCCTGAATCCAAATTGACAGTGGTTGAGTACGTTGTTGGAGGTGAGGTAGGAATATATTTGTCTATGAATTAATTTTTCAAAGATTTTGGAGAGAAGGGGTAAGTTAGATATCGGCCTGTAGTTATTCAGGTCTGCTTGATCTCCCTTATGTATTGGGGTGACCCTCGCTATTTTGAGTATTGATGGGAAGGTAGAGGATTCAATGGATTTGTTAAAAGTGTTGCAATAATTGGTGAGAGAACTTGAGAGGCTTTTTGTATATATAGGTGGTAAGTTATTTAGGTCACCTGCTTTGTTTTTTAATGTGTTGATTATAAGTGAAACTTCTATTGGGTTGGTTGGGGCTAGGAATAGTGTGTTCGGATAGGTGCCAGTGAGATAGTCGTTAGGTGGAGTATTAGAACTTGGGATTTTGCTTGCCAGCTTTTACCTATGGTGGAGAAGAAATCATTGAGTTTGTTTGCTGTTTCAATAGGTGGAGTAGGGGTTCATCTGGTTTTGTTAGTTTGATTGTTCTGTTTGTGGATATCTTTTTTTCCTAGAATTTCAGATAGGGTTTTCCAGGTCTTTTTTATATCACCTTTTAAGTTATGTAATCTGTTCTCATAGTACAGTTTTTGACCTTCTTATCAGACTCGTTAGGTTTGATGAGTAGCGTTTTGTTTGTTCTCTTGATATTTGTCCCATTCTGTACTGTTTTCATATAGGTGCTTATATTAATGCACTTGAGTATGCTGGGGTTAGCCAGGGACTATTTAATCTTTTAGTTGTGATTTGTTTAGTTTTTAGGGCAGTGCTTATTATAGAGGTATTGGGTCTTTTTAAGAAAATTATTAATACATAAGTCAGTATCTGGGAAGTTGTCTATTACTGTTTGCCAGTCAATGTTTGTCATAGCTGTTATAAAGCTATTTATAGCTGTCTCATTATGTAGTCTGAAGGTAACTTTAGTAGTCTCTAGTGGTAATTTTCCGAGATTTGTTATGAGAAAGGTCGGGTAGTGGTCAGTGGTATTGTCTGTGATTATGCCTGATTTTAATGGGGATATGGTGTTAGTCCAGATATGGTCTAATAAAAGGCACATGTCTCAGAGATTCTCGTAGGTTTTGTTGGTACCAGAATTGAAAGGGTGTTGCACAAATGTTGCACATGAGAATTTTAATATTTCCTCGAACACTTGGGCCCATCCACCTCAAAGCCAATAAACTCGGGGTCAACATCACTTTCCTGCATGACATCAGTGAATCCCAGGTGCTTGCCATGCTGTTTGTTCTAGCTGGCGCTCAATTGAACTGGTGCTCCTCAAGGTACTAAGTGGTCCCAGATTTTTTTAATATTGCGACACAGTGTTAAGACCTATTCTATGCTGACCAAGGCATCTCAGGCCAATCATGCCAAATTTGGAGGCAGGAAAAATAAAACGTAGATCTACGTTTGGACAGTTAGGGTTAAATATGAATTTTAGAAATTTAAGTATGTTTATGATTATTTTTTTTTTTATTTTTACAAAATGTCTGACCATCAAATGTGGTGATTTTGAAGAGGAAGCATCCAGACAATTCTGAGGAGGCTAGTGATGAAGAATTGCAATCTCCTGACAAATTTCACTGCATAGATATTAATAATAATCTATAATAATTTTTATGTAGGGCTTCCTGAAAAAGGTTGAGAAATGCTGCCCTAACATGTTGATGCATGAGGTTTTCCAGTACCACCTCCATCATTTTAGCCCTCCTCATTTCTGGTCTTCCTTGTGGTTCCAGATTTTCAACAGTCAACTTCCTTGTGATTGAAGTCATCCACATCTTTGCTCTGCCCGTGGGCCCCACTCACATCTGGTACTTTATGCTGCCCACATGGGCTACCTTCTTGCCACCTTGGCTAGTGTATCAACCATTGCTCTTGTGCTTTCATCATATTTTCTTGGCTTCCTTCTATTCTTTGGTGGGTTATACATCACTGCAATCACCACCTTGGGACTCCCAGACTGAAGTGTTTCTACTATGTAGTCCTTTGCTTTCCTTCTGTCCCTCCGAATTCCTCAAAGTTCCACTGGTTTTTGATGAGCGTGCAATTCCTTCACCCGTCCATCTTTCTTCAGGATCTGATATCCAGTTGGAAAGATGGCATCTATCATCATACCTGTGAGCTTGGTTTCGTAAATATTATGATAATAATAATAATAATAATAATAATAATAATAATAATGTAATATCTCAATTTACTACAAGTACATGTCAAGGTATATATACAGGCCTAGCTGACATCAATGACATACCTCTATATAGAACGCGCCTTGTTATGCAGAGCATTTCGGGCAAATTAGGTCAGTTTTGTCCCAGGATGCAACCCACACCAGTCCACTAACACCCAGGTACCTATTTTACTGATGGGTGGACATAGACAACCGATGTAAGGAAACATGTCCAGTGTTTCCACCCCTTCGCTGGGAATCGAACCTGGACCCTCACTGTGTGAAGCGAGAGCTTTTGCCACCAGGCCATGGGGCACTGTCTGGTGATGCCTCTGTGATTCTTTCATGCCACTCCTCACTTATTCATTATTCCATCTGCAGTGGTGGACCATACCTTCAGCTTTTTTCCTTTACTGTATTTTGAGGGGGTTTGGGCTGGATTCCAGGAGTGGGAGACCTGGCAAGTGCTGTGGGAGTCTACTGTGTGTGTGTATATACCTGGAGATACCTAGAGAGGGTTTTGGGGGTCAATGCCCCTGGCCCTGTCCGAGAAAAGGCATCATGGTGGATCACAGTCTGATCAACCAGGCTGTTACTGTTGGCCACTCGTAACCGATGTAAGAACCACAACCCAGCTGATCAGGTACTGACGTTAGGTGCCTGTCCAATGCCTTCTTGAAGACAGTCAGGGGTCTATTGGTAACCCCTTATGTATGCTGGGAGGGCGTTGAACAGTCTTGGGCCCCTGACACTTGTGTTGTCTCAGTGCGCTCGTGGCACCCTGCTTTTCATTGGGGGAATGTTGCATCTCCTGCTGAGTCTTTTTCTTTCGTAGGGAGTGATTTTTGTGAGGAAGTTTGTTACTAATCCCTGTAGGATTTTCCAAGTGTATATTATCATGTGTCTTTCTCGCCTGCATTCCAGGAAATACAAATCAAGTGACTTCAACCATTTCCAGTAATTTAGGTCTTTACCATACTTGTGTGTGCCATAAAAGTTTTCCAGTACATTCTCCAGGTCAGTAATTTTGCCTACCTTGAAGGGGCGGTTGAGTGTACAGCAGTATTCCAGCCTAGAGAGAACAAGCAATTTGAAGAGAATCATCATGGGCTTGGCATCCCTAGATTTGAAGGTTCTCATTTTCCGTCCTATCATTTTCTAGCAGATGAGGTAGATACATTGTTGTGGTCTGTGAAGGTGAGATCATCTGATGTTATCACTCCCATGTCCTTCACATTAGTTTTTCACTCTATTGAGTGGTTAGAATTTGTTGTATACCTTGATATGGTTTTAATTTCTCAAGTTTTCCATATCTGAGTACGTAGTTGAAATTTCTCTTCATTGAACTTCATATTGTTTTCTTTGGTCCATTTAAAGATTTGGTTGATGTCCACTTGAAGTCATGCGGTGTCTTCGATGGAGGACACTGTCATCGCATTTCAGGGTGTCATCTGCAAAGGAAGACATAGACCTATATCAGATATAAGGATGAGGAACAGGATGGGAGCAAGTACTGTGCCTTGTTGAACAGAGCTTTCACTGTAGCTGCCTCAGATTTTACTCTGTTTACTATTCTCTTTCTCTTCTGTCTGTTAGGAAGTTATAGATCCATCTACCACGTTTTCCTGTTATTTCTTTATCACCCATTTTGTGTGCTATTACAATGTGGTCGCACTTGTTGAAGGCTTTCGAAAGTGTGTATATTACATCTAGGACCTTGTCATAATGGTCAGTAGCTGAGACAGACAGGAGCAGCCTGCTCTAAACCCATTTTGCCTTGCATTGTGTAGTTGATGGGTATCTAGGTGGTTGGCCAGCTTTCTTCTTAGAACCCTTTTAATGATTTTTATGATAGGGATGTTAGTGCTATCAGTCTGTAGTTCTTTGTAATTCTTTACTGCCACCTTTGTGGAATGGGGCTATGTCTGTTGTTTTTAGTGACTGTGCGATGATCCTTGTGTCCCTGCTCCCTCCCCTTTTAATCTGAAGGCACATGACAGGGCTCTTGCCTTCTTGATGAAA
>WNWK01023028.1:0-31640 GCA_009830355.1 Cherax destructor
AAGATGTGGTTCTACCCACGGTATACACCATGTGGTTCTACCCAGGGTATACACCATGTGGTCTTACCCAGGGTATACACCATGTGGTCTTACCCAGGGTATACACCATGTGGTTCTACCCAGGGTATACACCATGTGGTCTTACCCAGGGTATACACCATGTGGTTCTACCCAGGGTATACACCATGTGGTCTTACCCAGGGTATACACCATGTGGTCTTACCCAGGGTATACACTATGTGGTCTTACCCAGGGTATACACCATGTGGTTCTTCCCAGGGCATACACCATGTGGTTCTACCCAGGGTATGCAAGATGTGGTTCTACAAACGGTATACACCATATGGTTCTACCCAGGGTATACACCATGTGGTTCTTCCCAGGGCATACACCATGTGGTTCTACCCATGGTATGCAAGATGTGGTTCTACCCAGGGTATACACCATGTGGTCTTACTCAACTTGGTATAGTATAATTATGCTTGTACGTTTCTATATAGTGCACAACATCAATTGGAGGATAATTGGATATGTACACAACCAGGCTGTTACTGCTGGCCTCCACGTAGACTGACGTACGAACCACAGCCCGGCTGGTCAGGTACTGACTTTAGGTGCCTGTCCAGTGCCTTCCTGAAGGCAGTCAAGGTTCTATTGGTGATCCAACTTATGTATTCTGGGAGGCAATTGAACAGTCTTGAGCCCCTGACACTTATTGTGCTTTTCATTGGGGAAATGTAGCATCTCCTGCCGAGTCTTTTACTTTATTAGGGAGTGATTTTCGTGTGCCAGTTTGGTACTAAACTCGTTAGGATTTTCCAAGTGTTAATAACTCTTGAAGGTTCAAAGATTTGCAACTAAACTAGTCGTATGGCTTACCGGGTGCATTGTGAAGTAAAGGATAAGAAACTGAACCTAACGACCCTGGAAGAGAGGACTAGGGTGTATATATTTGGGAAGTGGAATAAGCTGGATGTAGATAGCATGGAGGAGAATAAGATAGTTTAAGAGTGGAAGAGAGGTATTAAGATCCTAGAAACAAGTATTGCCAGACGGCGAAATTTAGGAGGTTTGGCCAGAACCCGACACCCTCAAACACACACACACACACACACACACACACACACAGGTGTCTATTAGACAAGAGCCTCTAGGAAGAAGGATAATCATAGATGTTACAAGCTAGTAGGTAGTTGTAGGGCAGCGTCAGGTCAAGGAGCACTACACCACGTGTAACACACGAACTGTCCACACACACTCACACACCCTAACTCACCCAAACACACTCACACACCCTAACACCCAGGCACACACTCACATTCCCAACACACACATATTCCCATACAAACATATTCCAACACACATATAGACCCCTAGGTTCTCTACACATATGCTGTTATGTATGATAATCTATGTAACTGTATTTGTGTATTCCTGAATAAACGTACTCACACTTCCCCTCTCTCTCCCGACCTCACTCCTTTCCCTCTCTCACTCCCCTGCTCAACTCTTTCTCCTCCTTTTTCTCTCTCTTTCTCTTCCTCTCCATAGGCCGATCACCATGCCCAGCCCTTCTAGGGCAGGGTAGGTGCCAAGGCTGGAGCTTGCTACCATCTGCAGCTCGTAAGCCTGCCCTTCCCGCTAGGGAAGGTGGCAGACCAGAGAGGCCTAGCATCTATCTACCTCCATGCCTCGTGCTGGTGGGGAATGTGGCTAGGCCTGGGGCCAGTTGGTCCTGCCGATGAGGGGTTTCCCCTCCCATGGGAGACATATGTCTCTGACACTCCCACGCCTGGGAGCCGGAGCCGGGTCGCCATCTGGTAAAGAACCGGGCCGGGAGAATTCCCGGTGAATCAACATCTCACCTCTTCCTCTCCCCTCCTCTCTCCCCCTTCACCTCTCTCCCTCCCTTTTTCCCTCTCCTGTTATTTCCCTTATTTCCCCCTCTCTCCCCTTATTCTCCTCTCTCTCTCCCTTTGCCACTATCTCCCCCTCTCCCTCCCTCTACCCCCCATGCACACACTCACAAATACACACACACACACACACACACACACACAGGCACGAAGCACTAAACTACAGACCAGTGTCACTGACGTGCATAGTATGCAAGGTCATGGAGATTATCAGGAGAAGAGTTAGAGCACCTAGAAAGGTTTCAGAGATGGGAAATCCTGCATCACAAACCTACTGGAGTTCTATGACAGGGTGACGGCAGTAAGACAAGAGAAAGAGGGATGGGTAGATTGCATTTTCTTGGACTGTAAGAAGGCGTTTGACACAGTTCCACACAAGAGATTAGTGCAAAAGCTGGATGACCAGGCAGGAATAACAGGGAAGGCACTACAATGGATCAGGGAATACCTGTCAGGAAGACAACAGCGAGTCATGGTACGTGGCGAGGTGTCAGAGTGGGCGCTTGTAACGAGCGGGGTACCACAGGGATCTGTCCTGTGCTATTTCTTGTATTTGTGAACATGACAGAAGGAATAGACTCCGAAATGTCCCTGTTTGCAGATGATGTGAAGTTGATGAGAAGAATTCAATCGGAAGAGGACCAGGCAGAACTACAGAGGGATCTGGACAGGCTGCAGGCCTGGTCCAGCAACTGGCTCCGGGAATTCAACCCCACCAAGTGCAAAGTCATGAAGATTGGGAAATGGCAAAGAAGACCACAGACGGAGTATAGTCTAGGGGGGCCAGAGCCTACAAACCTCACTCAAGGAAAATGATCTTGGGGTGAGTATAACACCAGGCACATCTCCTGAGGCGCACATCAACCAAATAACTGCTGCAGCATACGGGCGCCTAGCAAACCTAAGAACAGCATTCCGACATCTTAATAAGGAGTCATTCAGGACCCTGTACACTGTGAACGTTAAGCCCATACTGGAGTATGCAGCGCCAGTTTCGAACCCTCAATTAGCCAAGCATGTAAGGAAACTAGAAAAAGTGCAGAGGAGAGATAGAGGGGATATGATAACGACATATAAAATACTGAGAGGAATCGACAAGGTGGAGAGACAGAATGTTCCTGAGGTGGGACACAGCAACAAGGGGTCACAGTTGGAAGTTGAAGACTCAGATGAATCACAGGGATGTTAGGAAATATTTCTTCAGTCACAGAGTTGTCAGGAAGTGGAATAGTCTGGGAAGTGATGTAGTGGAGGCAGGATCCATACATAGCTTTAAGGAGAGGTATGATAAAGCTCATGGAGCGGGTAGAGTGACCAAGTAGCGGCCAGTGAAGAGGCGGGGCCAGGAGCTGTGAATCGACCCCTGCAACCACAACTAGGTGAGGTGAGTACACACACACACACACTAACACTAACACTCACACACTCTCTTACACACACACTCTTTCTTTCACACTCACACACACACAGGCCTAGTGTCCAATCGACATATGCCTTGGACAAATGGTAACTACATACACACAGATACACACATTCACACATACATATACACACCGGAAGCACTCACGGAGGGCCTCAAATCACAGCAACCCAACGGCAACCATATATTTTAACATCACACACACATATCATTTCTCCTGTCCTCACCCAAGCAACCCAAAACCCACCATCACACCTACCCCACCCCATCACAAACCCCACCCCATCAGCCCACACTCCAACCATACAACCCCCCCACCCATGCAACAACCTCCTATGGGAACCCTGCCCACACCCCCTCAACCCACCAAGATCCCCCCAGGGCCACAGTATTGGAAATGCGGATGGAATCACGAATAAGTATGAAGAGTGGAATGAAAGAATAGGTGGAATGTCCCCAGATATCATAGCAGTCACAGAAACTAAACTAAATGAGACAATAACACACGCAATCTTCCCACAGGGATATCAGACCCTGAGGAAAGATAGAAGGAACAGGGGAAGAGGAGGGGTCGCACTGCTCATAAAGAACCATTGGAGATTCGAGGAAATGGAAGGAATGGAGGTGTGTAGAGAAAGGGACTTTATAGTAGGCACCATCCAGTCTGGGGAGCACAAGACAGTCATTGCAGTGATGTATAACCCACCACAGAACTGCAGGAGGCCAGGAGAGGAATATGACGAGAACAACAGAGCAATCGTGGACACCCTGGTGGAGATGGAAAGAAAAGCGCACATGAGCAGAGCGAAGTTACTGGTCATGGGCGATTTCAACCACAGGAAAATCGACTGGGAGAACCAAGAACCACGTGGGGGTCCAGAAACTTGGAGAGCCAAGATGATGGACGTGTCACTGGAAAACCTGATGCACCAACATGTCAGGGACACGACCAGAGATCGAGGAGAGGACGAACCAGCAAGGCTGGACCTCGTATTCACCCTGAATAGCTCAGATATCGAGGACATAACACACGAGAGCCCCCTGGGAGCCAGCGACCATATGGTGCTGAGCTTTGAGTACATTGTAGAGCTACAGGTGGAGAAGGAAAACGGTGCTGAAAGAGACATACCAGACTTTAAAAGAGGGGATTACACAGGTATGAGGAATTTCCTGCAGGAGGTTCTGTGGGAAAGAGAAATGGAAGGACAGTCAGTAAATGAAATGATGGAATACGTAGCGACAAAGTGCAAGGAGGCAGAGTAACGGTTTATACCCAAAGGAAAAAGATTAAATGGGAAGACCAGAAAGAGCCCCTGGTTTACCCAAAGGTGCAGGAAGGTGAAGACTCAGAGTGTCAGAGAATGGAAAAGGTACAGAAGACAAAGAACCCAAGTAAACAAGGAGATTAGTCGAAGAGCTAGAAACGAGTATGCACAGGTACGTAGGGAGGCCCAGAAACAGTACGAAAATGACATAGCATCGAAAGTCAAGTCTGACCCGAAACTGATGTACAGTCACATCAGAAGGAAGACAACAGTCAAGGACCAGGTGATAAGGCTGAGGAGAGAAGATGGGGAACTCACAAGTAATGATCAAGAGGTATGTAAGGAGCTCAACTCGAGGTTTAGGGAAGTATTCACAGTGGAGGCAGAAAGGCAGCTGGGTAGACAACGCGGGGTGCATCACCAACAAGGGATGTATCAAGTGCTGGAGGGCATAAAACATCTGAGGGGGAGGTGAAGCAGTTACTCTGTGACCTTGATACCTCAAAGGTGATGGGTCCGGACAATATCTCCCCGTGGGTCCTTTGGGAAGGAGCTGAGGTTCTGAGTGTGCCACTTACCATAATATTCAACACATCCCATGAAACTGGGCAGCTACCTGAGATATGGAAAAAGGCCAACGTAGTCCCCATATTTAAAAAAAGAGACAGAAAATAGGCACTAAACTATAGACCGGTGTCACTTACGTGTATAGTGTGCAAAGTCTTGGAGAAGATCATCAGGAAAAGAATGGTGGAGCATCTGGAGCAGAACAGGATAATCAGTGCCAGACAGCACGGATTCAGGGAAGGCAAATCCTGTGTAACAAACCTCCTGGAGTTCTATGATAAAGTAACAGAGGTAAGGCAAGAGAGAGAAGGGTGGGTTGACTGCATTTTCCTGGACTGCAGGAAGGCCTTCGACACAGTTCCTCATATGAGATTAGTAAAGAAGTTGGAAGACCAAGCGTGTATAACAGGAAGGGCACTGGAATGGATCAGGGAATATCTCACAGGGAGGCAACAACGGGTCATGGTGCGTGATGAGGTATCGCAGTGGGCGCCTGTGACGAGCGGTGCACAGCAGGGGTCAGTCCTAGGACCAGTGCTATTCTTGGTATATGTGAATGACATGACGGACGGGATAGACTCAGAAGTGTCTCAGTTCGCAGATGATGTGAAATTAATGAGGAGAATCACATCGGATGAAGACCAAGCAGGACTTCAAAGAGACCTGGACAAGCTTGACATTTGGTCTAGCAACTGGCTTCTCGAATTTAACCCCACCAAATGCAAAGTCATGAAGATCGGAAAAGGGCAAAGAAGACCACTGACAGAGTACAGGCTAGGTGGACAAAGGCTATAAAACTCATCAAAGGAGAAAGACCTTGGGGTGAGTATAACGCCAAGCACGTCTCCGGAAACACACATCAACCAGATAACCGCGGCAGCATATGGGCGACTGGCAAACCTAAGGTTAGCGTTCCGTTACCTTAACAAGGAATCGTTCAAGACACTGTACACAGTGTACGTGAGGCCCATACTAGAGTATGCAGCACCAGTCTGGAACCCACACCTGCTCAAGCATGTCAAGAAATTAGAGAAAGTGCAAAGGTTTGCGACAAGGATAGTTCCACAACTCAGGGGACTGCTCTATGAAGAAAGGTTGAGGGAAATAGGACTAACAACACTGGAGGACAGAAGGGTTAGAGGAGACATGATAACGACATACAAAATACTGCGGGGAATCGACAAGGTAGATAGTGACAGGATGTTCCAGAGAGGGAACACAGAAACAAGGGGACACAACTGGAAGCTGAAAACTCAGATGAGTCAAAAGGATGTTAGGAAGCACTTCTTCAGCCATAGAGTAGTTAGGAAGTGGAATAGTCTATCGAACGATATAGTGGAAGCGGGAACCATACATAGTTTTAAGACAAGGTATGATAAAGCTCATGGAGCAGGGAGAGCAGAGACCCAGTAGAGGACAGCAAAGAGGCGGGGCCAGGAGCTGAGTCTCGACCCCTGCAACCACAATTAGGTGAGTACAATTAGGTGAGTACACTCATTCACACATTCACACATATACACCCACATACACATACGTATATACAACAGGCCAGTAGTGGAGGCAGGAACCATACATAGCTTTAAGACGAGGTATGATAGAGCTCATGGAGCAGCGAGAAAGAGGACCTAGTAGCGGTCAGTGAAGGAGCGGGGCCAGGAGCTAAGTATCGACCCCTGCAATCACAATTAGGTGAGTACACACGCACATACACACACACATACATGCACACACATACAACAGACCTAGTGTCTAATCGACATGTGTCTAGGACAAAATAGTAACTAACACACACACACACACACACACACACACGCCCCCATGGCATGGTGGCTAGCGCTCTTGCTTCACGCACGGAGGGCCCGGGTTCAATTCCTGGCGGGGCCGAATTATTTTGAAGTGTTTACACACATACATACAACAGGCCTAGTGTCTAATCGACATGTGCCTAGGACAAAATGGTAACTAACACAGTCCTGCGACGAGCCCCCCATGGGCAGGGAAGATGGCAGACCGAAGGCCTAGTTTCTCCCTACGAGCCCCGTGAGGGCGGGGAATGGGGCTAGGCCTGGGGACAGTTGACCTTTGACATTGGCTAACGGTTGCATCGGATGGTCACGTGAGCAGAAACGGTTATACCCTATGAACTCTCACTGAGCTTACAGTGACATCTGTACTGTTTGCTAGTTTCTTTCTGACAATGTTTTATAAACTTATGTCTGAAAACCAAAGTTATACTCAACAATCTCTTTACTTAATGCTCTCACATATATATTGAGTAAAAATATCAAATAATCAAATAATCAACTACTGAACTGCAGATGAAAAAAGCTGACAAGATTAATTGGCACAAGATTAATGGGAATGATGGAACTTAGGTTTCAAGCTTGAGGAGCCAATTACTAGAATGAACTTCAAATGCTGTGATATTTGGACTTGACACTTCATTTTTGAAAATGTTTGTTCACATAGATATGTTATATCAAAAACTAATACGAATCCACAAGCAAATCGCTTCAAATTTGGAAACTGTTCAGCCTGTAAAGATTGATAAAATTGGATCAGATTTCCATTTTTATACTTTTCATTCAGCATATCATCTGATTGGAGATCAGATGTATATATTATTTATGTAGTAAGACATTAATTGATCAGAGATATACTGAACATCAGTTAATGCCAGTGTAATTAAATTTTAAGGAACATTCGAATATGGTTCAAGTTTTTGTGAGCATTTTTCGTGTAATTAATACACAAGAGGAGCTACACTCTTCATATTAAACATATTAATCATTAGTCCAACATCTATATGGGGAATATGTTTAGACAGGGCTGTTAATTAAAGGAGATGTTGTGCGGACCGGCTATAGGTAAGTGCCTTTAGAACAAGGTATAATTAACTTTTACCCATTGAGTGATTATAAGGGGGGGGCAAATGAAAGTAAGGAGGACTCGGCCAAATATCTTTCTTCACTTGGTATTAAACCGAACACTTCCAATGAGCTACTATAAGTGAATTATTCAATGAGGATAAATTTAAAATACAAACTGAAAAAGAGGACCAGGTTTGCTTATATTGGCAAGGATGCTACAGCCACCCACACGAGGGTTCGAACTCACTACTTCTCCACACAAGTGGTATTTTTTTTTTTTTTTTTCTCATTTACCATTTTTTTGGGACAAGCTAGACACCCCCGATTGCCCGAGGGTGGCTATATTGATGCCGAGCTTTAGTGCGCCCGCTCACTCAGTATGGGTAAGCCTATAGCAGTGACCTTAACCTCAAAGCATCCACTGGCCCAGGCCTCCGAGTAGCCAGATTACAAGGTCGCGCCACCGACCCCGGCCCATGACGAGTAATTCAGAACTTGCTTATAAGCAAGCTTTCATTTTGGTTGGTTGGTTAACGGGTTTTTTTAGTCTTTTGGCTACACTAGGATCAATAAGGCCACACGGTAACCTTTTTTTTACCACCACACAAGAATATTATAGTTAGTAAAATAGAGATTACATTAATTTCTCGGCATATATACACCTATATAATAAGTATATATTTTTACTGAGTTTTATATTGGTTTTATTTAGGAAATTAAATAGAATATAACCTAGAATAACCCAATATAACCTAGGATAACCTAATATAACCTAGGATAACCCAATATAACCTAGGATAACCCAATATAACCTAGGATAACCCAATATAACCTAGGATAACCCAATATTGTAATCTTTACAGAGAAATACGAATCTGAATAAAAAAATATAACCTAGAATAACCAATTATAGCCTAGCATAACCCAATATAACCTAGGATAACCTAATATAACCTAGGATAACCCAATATAACCTAGGATAACCCAATATAACCTAGGATAACCCAATATAACCTAGGATAACCCAATATTGTAATCTTTACAGAGAAATACGAATCTGAATAAAAAAATATAACCTAGAATAACCAATTATAGCCTAGCATAACCCAATATAACCTAGGATAACCGAATATAACCTAGGATAACCGAATATAACCTAGGATAACCCAATATAACCTAGGATAACCCAATACAATAAAAGTGACGTATCGTTCTAATTAATATTTATATTTATTCTTGTTGTTCATGATTCGCCGGTACTCTCCCGGCCCGGGTCTTTTCCAGATGGTGACCCGGCCTTGGCTCCCTGGCTTGGGAGTGTCGTTAGACCTATGTCTCCCATGAGAGGAGGTACAAGTACCTCCTCATCTTCTGGGACCAACTGTCCACAGGCCTAGCCACATTCCCCGCCCTCACGGGGCTCGTAGGGAGAAGCTAGGCCTCTGGTCTGCCAACTGCAGTTTTGGGAGCTGCAGGTAGTAGCAAGCTCCGGCTCTGGCACCTTCCCCGCCCCAGGAGGGCACGTCGGAGTGTTCCCCAACCTAGGAGGGCCCGCGGGAGTGGTGTCTTGCCTCTATATTTATTCTTTCTTCTTCTTGTTGATTCGCCAGGACTCTCCCGGCCCGGGCCTTGTCCAAGTGGTGGCCCGGCCTTGGTTCCCTTTCTCGGGAGTATCTCAGACTAACGTCTGCCATGGGAGGAGGTACTTGGGTCCTCCTCATCTGTGGGACCAACGGTCCCCAGGCCTAGCCACATTCCCCGCCCTCACGGGGCTCGTAGGGAGAAGCTAGGCCCATCTTTGGTCTGCCATCTTCCCCGCCCCAGGGGAGCTAAAGGGAACAGCAGTCTTGTGAGCCGCAGGTGAAAGCAAGCTCTGGCTCAGGCACCTACCCTGCCCTAGAAGGGCTAGGCATGGTGTCGATGCTATATTTATTCTTTTTCTGACCAGTGAAGTACGTGTTTTATAGATCCATCAACAATAATTATAAAAGAGAATGTTACTTCACGTCAGTTTAAATGTTTATTGATCCTAACTGGTTTAGCACTTTGACTTTTTCTTTGGGGTTATTTTAGGAAATTTACACATATGTTACTATATATGATAATTGTACTTATGTGTACCTAAATAAACTTACTATGAGTAATTCACAGTTTACATCTGGAGTTTTCAGTATATCCTAATAAATTTCTCACATTTCATTGCAACATCACATTATCTAGTGGAGGTGTTATGGTGATTACGTTCATAGGTATCACTTTTGAACAAAGTATAACTATGACTGCTGAAACATTTTATCCTAAATGTCAGAAAGTTCTTCTATTTTCCCGGAGCCTATTATTTTATGATATATTTCAGTCCTATTTAGAACCTCCTGATCTGTCATGACTTCATGACTTACTTACTTACTTACTAACAGAAAATGTACATTCGTGTGTTAGCAACGTCTAGGGCAAACTAATTCAAATAACAGTTAGTTTAATATCTTTATTATGCACCCCATACCCATCCTGTGGGCGGTAGTCAAAAGATTACAGAGGTATATAATGACTCCAGAGACTGGGCCCCAAAGTTTTGATAGCTGAACAAGGTACAAAGGTAATGAACTCACAAGTTTCAAAGGTAATGAATCATGTAAGTAAATAAATTTACTTACTTACGTTTATACATTGAACAAATTATAAAGTAATGAGCAATTCACTAGTCCACACCTGGTCACAACTGTAATGAGTTATCAGTGCAAATATTTATTGTTGGGTCACACACACACACACACACAGCGAAGAGGCGGGGCCAGGAGCTGAGTCTCGACCCCTGCAACCACAATTAGGTGAGTACAATTAGGTGAGTACACACACACACACACACACACACACACAAGGAATCGTTCAAGACACTGTATACCGTGTACGTCAGGCCCATACTAGAATATGCAGCACCAGTCTGGAACCCACACCTGGTCAAGCACGTAAGGAAACTAGAGAAAGTGCAAAGGTTTGCGACAAGGTTAGTTCCACAACTCAGGGTCTGTCTTATGAAGAAAGGTTGAGGAAATAGGACTAACAACACTGGAAGAAAGAAGGGTCAGAGGAGACATGATAACGACATACAAAATACTCGGGAATTGACAAGGTAGATAGTGACAGGTTGTTTCAGAGGGAACACAGATACAGGGGACACAACTGGAAGCTGAAGACTCAGATGAGTCAAAGGGATGTCAGGAAACACTTCTTCAGCCACAGAGTAGTCAGGAAGTGGAATGGACTAGAGAAAGATATAGTGGAGGCAGGAACCATACATAGTTTTAAGACAAGGTATGATAAAGCTCATGGAGCAGGGAGAGCAGAGACCCAGTAGCAGACAGCGAAGAGGCGGGGCCAGGAGCTGAGACTCGACCCCTGCAACCACAATTAGGTGAGTACAATTAGGTGAGTACACACACACATACACACACACACACATCCACATCCCCGGTGGCCTGGTGGTAAAGCTCTTGCTTCACGCACGGAGGGCCCGGGTTCAATTCCGGCGGGGCGGAAACATTTCGAAGTGTTTCCTTACACACACACACATAAAACAGGCCTAGTGTCTAATCGACATGTGCCTAGGACAAAATTGTAACTAACACTCACACACACAATTATCACAAACTCCACCCCGCCAAGTCTCCCGCTCCCCCAACACCAACGTTCTCCGTAGACCACAGTTTTAGAAAAGACATTGAAGGTTTGGTATACAAATGCGGATGTAATAACAAATAAATGTGAGGAGTGGCATGAAAGACTCATAGCAATCACAGAAACAAAACTCACCGTGATGATAACAGACGCAATTTTCCCACCCAGATATCAGATCCTGAGGAAAGATAGAGGAAGTAGAGGATGAGGAGTTGCAATGCTCATTAAAAACCGATGGGGATTTGAGGAAATGGGAGGAATGGACGAAATGGGCGAAAAAGACTACATAGAGGTACAATTCATTCTGGGAGACATAAGGTAGTCATTGCAGTGATGTACAACCTACCACAGAACTGCAGGAGGCCAAGAGAAAAATATGAAGAGAGCAACAGAGCAATGGTGGACACGCTATCTGAGGTGGCCAGAAGAGCTCACACGGGTAGACCAAAGTTACTAGTTATTGTGCGATTTCAATCACAAGGAGATTGATTGGGAAAACCTGGAGCCACACAGGGGTCCCAAAACATGGACAGCCAAGATGATGGATGTGGTACTGGAAAACCTCATGCATCATCATGTTAGGGATAGTACCAGAGAGAGAGAGGTGAGGATGAACCAGCAAGACTGGACCTCATATTCACCCTGAGTAGCTCGGACATAGAGGAAATCACATATGAAAGACCACTCAGAGATAGTGATCACATGGTTCTGAGCCTTGAATACATAGTAGAGTTACGAGTAGAAAAGATAACAGGAGTAGGATGGGAGAAGCCAAACTACAAAAGGGAAGACTACACAGGCATGAAGAACTTCCTGCAGGAGATTCAGTGGGAAAGAGAATTGGTAGGAAAATCAGTAAACGAAATGATAGACTACGTGACAACAAAATGCAAGGAGGAGGAGGCAGATGAGAGATTTGTTCCCAAGGGCAACATAAACGATGGGAAGACCAGAACGAGCCCTTGGTTTTCCCAAAGGTGTCGGGAGGCAGAAACTAAGTGCGCTAGAGAATAGAAAAGTACAGAAGACACAGGGCCCAGGAAAATAAAGAGATTAGTTGAAGAGTCAGAAACGATTATGCACAGATAAGGACAGTACGAAAATGACATAGCATCGAAAGTCAAGTCTGACCCAAAGCTGTTGTTTAGCCACATCAGGAGGAAAACAACAGTCAAGGACCAGGTAATCAGGCTGTGGAAGGAAGGTGGGGAGCTCATAAGAAACGACCAAGAAGTATGTGAGGAGCTCAACATGAGATTTAAGGAAGTATTTACAGTGGAGACAGAAAGGACTCCAGGAAGTCAGAACAGGGGCATACACCAACAAGGGATATACCAACAAGTGCTGGATAAGATACACACAACCAAGGAGGAGGTGAAGAAGCTGCTAAATGAACTTGATACCTCAAAGGCAGTGGAACCGGGGTCAATGGGTCCTTAGAGAGGAAGCAGAGATGCTGTGTATGCCACTAACAACAATTTTCAAAATATCCATTGAAACTGGGCAAATACCTGAGATTTTGGAAGACTGCAAACGTAGTCCCCATTTTTAAGAAAGGAGACAGACACGAGGCACTAAACTACAGACCAGTGTCACTGACATGTATAGTATGCAAAGTCATGGAGAAGATTATCAGGAGGAGAATGGTGGAGAACCTAGAATGGAACAAGCTTATAAACAACAACCAGCATGGATTCAGAAAAGGAAAATCCTGTGTCACAAACCTTCTGGAGTTATATGACAAGGTAACAGAAGTAAGACACGAGAGAAAGGAGTGGGTAGATGGCATTTTCTTGGACTGCAAGAAGGCCTTCAACACAGTTCCTCACAAGAGATTAGTGCAAAAGCTAGAGGATCAGGCACGCATAACAGGAAGGGCACTGCAACGGATCAGAGAATACCTGACAGGGAGGCAACAACGAGTCATGGTACGTGACGAGGTGTCAGAGTAGACGCCTGTGACGAGCGGGATTCCACAGGGGTCAATCCTATGACCAGTGTTATTTTTAGTATATGTGAATGACATGACGGAAGGGATAGACTCGAAAGTGTCCCTGTTTGCAGATAATGTGAAGTTAATGAAGAGAATTAAATCGGATGATGATCAGGCAGAACTACAAAGAGGCCTGGATAGGCTGTAAGCCTGGTCCAACAACTGGCTCCTCGAATTTAACCCCGCCAAGTGCAAAGTCATGAATATCGGGGAATGGCAAAGAAGACCGCAGACAAAATATAGGCTAGGTGGCCAAATACTGCAAACCTCACTCAAGGAAAAGGATCTTGGGGTGAGTATAATACCGAGCACATCTCCTGAGGCGCACATCAACTAGATAACTGCTGCGGCATATGGGGGCCTGGCAAACCTGAGAATAGCATTCCGATACCTCAGTAAGGAATCGTTCAAGACTCTGTTCACTGTGCATGTCAAGCCTATTCTGGAGTATGCAGCACCAGTTTGGAACCCTCACCTGGTCAAGCACGTCAAGAAATTAGAGAAAGTGCAAAGGTTTGCAACAAGACTACTTCTAGAGCTAATAGGAATGTCCTCCAGTGCCTGACGACACTGGAGGACAGGAGGGTTAGGGAAGACATGATAACGACATACAAAATACTGCGAGGAATTGACAAGGTGGACAGAGACAGGATGTTTCAGAGAGGGGACACAAAAACAAGGTGTCACAATTGGAATTTGAAAACTCAGATGAGTCAAAGGGATGTTAGGAAGTATTTCTTTAGTCATAGATGGAGTACATGGACCTAGTAGCAAACAGTGAGGAGGAGGGGCTAGGAGCTATGACTCAACCCCTTCAACCACAATTAGGTGAGTACACACACAAAACAGGCCAGTGTCTTAACCATCAATGCCCTTGACAAATGGTAACTAACTTACACAAAAATTATAGGTCAAGTGCCTTTGATAACTAGTAGCTGCTATTACTACTACTATTTTACTACTACTACTACTACTACTACTACTACTACTAATAATAATAATAATAATAATAATAATAATAATAATAATAATAATAACTCACACACACACAAATCTGAGTCACAAAGTTACTGGAGTTCTACGACAAGATAACAGAAGTAAAGCAGGTGAGAGAGGGATGGGTAGACTGCATCTTCTTGGACTGTAAGAAGGCTTTAGATACATTACCACTTAAGAGACTGGTTCAAAAGCAAGAGAAACAGGCTGTAATAGCAAGGAAAGTACTGAAATCAGGGAATATCTGAAAGATAGGAAACTATGTGTGTTGGTGCGTGACGAGGTGTCAGAGAGGGTGCATGTGTCGAGTGGGGTCCCAAAAGGGTCAGTCCTACGTCCGATACTGTTTCTTGTATATGTGAATGACATGACGGAAGGGATAGATCCAGAGGTGTCCCTGTTCGCAACCAGTGCGAAGCTAATGAGAAGATCAGGTAAGCCTACAAAGGGATCTGGACAAGCTGTAAGCCTGGTTCGAGGTGCACACCAACCAAATAACTGCTGCAGCATACGGACGCCTGCCAAACCTAAGAATAGTGTTTCAACATGTAAGTAAAGAGTCATTCACGACACTGTGAACGTCAGGCTCATACTGGAGTATCCAGCACCAGTATGGAACCCACACCTGGTCAAACAAGTCAATAAATTAGAGAAAATGCAAAAGTTTACAACAAGACTAGTCCCGGAGCTAAGGGACTAAGTATGTATTACCAGGAGAGATGAATGGAACTCAGCCTGACGACACTGAAGGACAGGAGCGACAGGGGGTACATGATAACGACGTATAAAATACTGAGAGGAATTGACAAGGTGTACAGGGCCAGAATTTTTTTGAGATGGGACACATAAACAAAGGGATACAACTGGAATTAAAAACTCAGATGAGTCATAGGGATGTTAGGAAGTACTTCTTCAGCCTTAGAGTTGTCAGGAAATGGAACAATCTAGAGAGCGAAGTAGTGGAGGCAGTATCCACACATAGCTTTAAGAAGAGGTATGATAAAGCTCTTGGAGCAGGGAGAGAGTGGACCCAGTAGCGACCAGCAAGAGGGGGGACCAGGAGCTAAAACTCGACCCCTGCAACCACAAATAAGTGAGTACCCACACACCTTGCGCTCTGTGAGTACGAGTCATATAGTAGTAATCGTCATCGTAATTGGGTTGTGGACTTGAGTACAACAATTCGTAGGGTAGACGTTTATCATACAAAGCATAATGTGGATTATCACGTATAGAAACACTGTATAAGGAGATAACTGCACACTGAACATCAGTGTTTCACTATTAGTAATCATTGCTAGTGAAGTATCGAGTACTTTCTTGCTTTCAGCTGAGTCATTACTGACAGGATGGTGGGAGACGATAGCGGACTTACTGATCTTGTACAAAGTGCACAACTTCTCAAGGATCTCAATACAAAATTCCCCTCCATTATCTGTTACGAGAAACTTAAGTGCTGGGTTTGCAGTTTTATCAGCAATAGTTACTAACTCACAGCATCGGGTGAAATGATCAACCATCACACATAAATGCTTATTATCTACAAGGGAACGTTGGAAATTGGTCAACAAGTCAAGCGATACTCTTTCCCATGGTTCACTGGTAGTAGGATAAACCTGAATGGGGTTAGGATCTCCAACATTACCTTTGTGTTGCATGTATACCTTACACTGTTTAATGTACTCCGAAATGTCTGTTGCCATACGAGGTCGAAAATATTTCAACTAGGCCTGCCAGGGTGAACAACACCCGGGACACCGTGAACTGACCTCAAGGCTACATTCACTAATGACTTCTGAATAATTAATTGATGTACTCTCTGTTAGGGGTACCAAGCTCAGCTACTCCGTACAACAAATCTCGGTTCATGACAAGCAATAATAGTAGCTGGTAGTTTCACACAGTTCGATCTTCCTTCATCAAGAATCTAATTACACCAGACCAAGTTGCATCCGTTCATTAAGCATTTTAAAAGTACTCTGGAGTGTCGTCTACAACTGCATCAATGTGGCGAGACAACATTTGCAGCCATGTTCAATTTTCCAAGCAAGTGTGCAAAGGTGGTATTGAACTCTTGTAGAGTCAAGGACCATCTTGCTAATCGCCCAGTAGGATGTTTATTCTGGGACAAGGGAATTAGTGGAGCATGATCTGTCAAGATATGAATTGGATACTGGTAGATGATATCACGAAAAGCGATGATTTAGAGAGTGTTAATTATTTACTAGATATTTAGGGGCAATGATAAAGTGGACGGAGAAAGACTTGACATAATGGAGACCAGAACGACAAATGTGGACTGGTATTGAAAACTGTAAGGATGAAAGGTGAGGCCAGGATCCAAAACTTGATCCTTGAAAACAAAATTTGCTGAGTATACACACATGTATATTCATAAGTAGGTATGTTACTTTGGCCATGCCTCCCAACGTCATCGATTTACTCTAGACACAACCCGCACACTGGAGAGGGGAGCTAACGACGACGTTTCGGTCCTTGTGCCTTTTTTGTTATTTCTAACCTCTGCATTCCTTCTGAGGACTCGTGAATGTTCGCATTCCATCTACAAATCAGATGACTTGCATCCCACAGGAAGAGCCCTCTGGTTACAGAGGAAGGACCAGGGTTCGATTTCTAGACGGGGGCAAGACATAGGGTCAAATCTTTCAACTATTGCTCATATTGACCTAGAATAAAAGAAAAGTGCGTGGGTGTTAGATGACTCTTCCTGGTATGTCCTGGGGTGATATTTATTAGACAGCGTTGAGCTTTGATAAATGCTAAGATCGAATAACAGCTTTTAATCTGTAAAGTGAACTGTAATAAAAAATAAAGGTCAGTGGTAACATGAAGTAAATTAAAGTGCCTAGAGAACTGTGAGGGTTCATTCACCTCACTAACGCCGCCTCTCACTGTTGACTTAACCTCCTCCTCCTCTTCTTCCTCCTCCTCCTTCCTCCTCCTTTTCTTCTTCTTCTTCTTCTTCTTCTTCTTCTTATTATTATTATTATTATTATTATTATTATTATTATTATTATTTTTTTTTTTTTTTTTTTTATTAACACATTGGCCGTTTCCCACCAAGGCAGGGTGGCCCGAAAAAGAAAAACTTTCATCATTATTCACTCCATCACTGTCTTGCCAGAGGCATGCTTACACTACAGTTATAAAACTGCAACATTTAACATCCCTCCTTCAGAGTGCAGACACTGTACTTCCCATCTCCAGGACTCAAGTCCGGCCTTCCGGTTTCCCTGAATCCCTTCATAAATGTTACTTTGCTCACACTCCAACAGCACGTCAAGTCCTAAAAACCATTTGTATCCATTCACTCCTATCAAATATGTTCATGGATGCTTGCTGGAAGTCCAAGCCCCTCGCACACAAAACCTCCTTTACCCCCTCCCTCCAACTTTTCCTAGGCCGACCCCTACCCCGCCTTCCCTCCACTACAGATTTATACACTCTCAAAGTCATTTGACTTTGTTTCTTCCTCTCTACATGTCCGAACCACCTCAACAACCCTTCCTCAGTCATCTGGATAATAGTCTTGGTAATCCCGCACCTCCTCCTAATTTCCAAACTACGAATTCGCTACATTATATTCACACCACACATTGATCTCAGACATGACATCTCCACTGCCTCCAGCCTTTTCCTTGTTGCAACATTCATCACCCATGCTTCACACCCATATAAGAGTGTTGGTATAACTATACTCTCATACATTCCCCTCTTTGCTTCCACAGACAAAGTTCTTTGTCTCCACAGACTCCTAAGTGCACCACTTACCCTTTTACCCTCATCAATTCTATGATTCACCTATTCCTTCATAGACCCATCTGCTGACATGTCCACTCCCAAATATCTGAATACATTCACCTCCTCCATACTCTCTCCCTCCAATCTGATATCCAATCTTTCATCACCTAATCTTTTTGTTATCCTCATCACCTTACTCTTTCCTATATTCACTTTCAATTTCCTTCTTTTACACACCCTACCAAACTCATCCACCAACCTCTGCAACTTCTCTTCAGAATCTCCCAAAAGCACAGTGTCATCAGCAAAAAGCAACTGTGACAACTCTCACTTTGTGTTAGATTCTTTATCTTTCAACCCCACACCTCTTGCTAACACCCGAGCATTCACTTCTCTTACAACCCCATCTATAAATATATTGAACAACCACGGTGACATCACACATCCTTGTCTAAGGCCCACTTTTACTGGGAAATAATCTCCCTCTCTCCCTACATACTCTAATCTGAACCTCACTATCATTAGTCACCTTTTTTAGAGGCTCTATGGTGTCACCCGGGGCTCCCCCTTCCCCACCTTACGACGACATTGAACATGTGGTTCCTGAATAATTATTAGAAAAAATTTAAGCCAGTAAAAATGGCAGGATGTGGACTGTATGAAATTTATTATTAAGTGACTATATGACTAAACTCAAGTAATTTCTTGTGCAATAAAGTTATACATTACAGTGGTTCACTTACATTATACCTGGAGAGGGTTCCGGGGGTCAACGCCCCCGCGGCCCGGTCTGTGACCAGGCCTCATGGTGGATCACGCACGCAAACCAGCCCGGCTGGTCAGGTACTGACTTTAGGTGGTTGTCCAGTGCCTGCTTGAAGATAGGGGGGCTAGGAGGCAGTTGAACAGTCTTGGGCCCCTGACACTTATTGTGTTGTCTCTTTATCGTGCTAGTGGCGCCCCTGCTTTTCATTGCGGGGATGTTGCATCGTCTGCCGAATCTTTTGCTTTTATAGGGAGTGATTTTCGTGTTCAAGTTTGGTACTAATCCCTCTAGGATTTTTCAAGTGTATTTTATAATGTATCTTTCTCGCCTGAATTCCAGGGAATACAAATCAAGGGACTTCAACCCTTACCAGTAATTTAGGTGCTTTATCGTACTGATGTGTGCCGTGAAAGTTCTCTGTACACTCTCCAGGTCAGCAATTATGCTTGCCTTGAAGGGGGCAGTTAGTTTACAGCAGTATTCCAGCCTAGAGAGAACAAGCGATTTGAAGAGAATCATCATGGGCTTTGGGGTCCCTAGTTTTGAAGGTTCTCAATATCCATCATATTAGTTTTCTAGCAGATGAGGGAGATACATTGTTGTGGTCGTAGAAGGTGAGATCCTCTGACATTATCACTCCCAGGTCCTTCACTTTACCTTTTCGCTCTATTCTGTGGTTAGAATTTGTTGTATAAATTGATACAGTTCTAATTTCCTCAAGTTTTCAATATCTGAGTATAGTTGAAAATTCTCTTCATTCAATGTCATATCGTTTTGAGTGGCCCATTTGAAGATTTGATTGACGTCCGCTTGGAGTCTTGCGGTGTCTTCATTGAAGGACACTGTCATGGCAATTCGGGTGTCATCTACAAAGGAAGACATCTCTGTCTATGTCAGACATGAGGATGAGGAATAGGATGGGAGCGAGTACTGTGCCTTGTGGAACAGAGCTTTTCACTGTTTCTGCCTCAGACTTTACTCTATTTACTATTACTCTTTGTGTTCTATTTGTTTGGAAGTTATAGATCCATTTATCAACTTTTCCTGTTATTCCTTTATCATGTATTTTGTGCACTTTACACCATGGTCACAATTGTCGAAGGCTTTTGCAAAATCTATGAATACTACAACTGCATTTTCTTTATCCTCTATAGCATCCAGGACCTTGTCATAGTGGTCCAGTAGCAGGGACAGGTAGTAGTGACCTGCTCTAAACCCGTGTTGCCCTGGGTTGTGTAATTGATGGGTATCTAGGTGGTTGGCGATATTGCTTCTTACAACCCTTTCAAAGGCTTTTATGATGGGGGATGTTAGTGCTATCGGTCTGCAGTTTTTTGCAATTGTTTTACTGCCACCCTTGTAGAGTGGGGTTATGTCTGTTGGTTTTAGTGAGTGGGATGACCCCTGTGTCCATGCTCCCTCTCCATAGAATGCTATAGGCACGCAACACGGGTTTCTTGCAATTCTTGATGAACACGGAGTTCCATGAGTCTGGGCCTGGGGCAGAGTGCATGCGCATGTCATTTATTGCCTTTTCGAAGTCTTGTAGTGTTAGGATAATATCAGAAATTTTTGAGATGATCAAATTTTGGGTCTCGGTCATAAAGAATTCATTTAGATTGTCGACCCTTAGTCTGGGCAGCGGCTCGCTGAACACTGAGTCGTATTTGGAACTTTAATATCTCACTCATTTCTTTGTTGTCATCTGTGTATGTCCCATCTCGCCTAAGCAGAAGTCCAATACTGGATGTTGTTTTTTCCTAAGATTTGGCAAAAATGAAAAAGTATTTTGGGTTTCTTTCAATTTCCTGAGATTCTTGTCTCCTGTATTCCTTAAACTTAAGTTCGATATTTGCTATTTCTCTGACCAGTGCCTCACCTCGTATTTCAGATATACTGGCCCCTCAGCAGCTCTGTAATTCTTTACGTTTGCCTGTATAGGGAGAGTCTCTCTTTTTCTAGATTACATCTTCTCTTTGTATTTCTTAATGGAATGTGACTTGAGCAGACCTCAAGGCCACAGAGTTATTTTCGGATAAGTGTTGTTTAGGATATCTTTCCAGCTTGTTTCATTTAGGACATGGTTGACTTGTTCTCATTGTATGTTTTTGTTATTGAAGTTGAATTTTGTGAAGGCACCCTCATGACTGATCACATTGCTGGTCAGGAGCCCTGTGCATACATGTCTGTACCTCTATTATGTTGTGATCTGAGTGTATTATCTTTGATACGGTTATATTACATATTAGGTCTTCGTTATTAGTGAAGATGAGATCCAGTGTATTTTCTAGTCTTGTAGACTAGATTTAATAGCTTGTGTGTGTATATGAATTTTCTTCTGAGTTGCCTCCTGGGGTGATCAGCGCTAAAATATTATTTGCTACACTCTTTCATTTAATGTGTCTCAGGTTGAAATAACCCATTAGCAAGATGTTTGGGCAGGATTTGGGAGATTTTCCAGACAGTGGTCAATTTTCAAAAGCTGTTCCTGGAATTGCTGGGAAGTTGCACCTGGAGGCTTGTATATAACCACAGTGTAGCAAGTAAGGTTTTGGTTTTCAATCTTTACTGTCAAAACTTCAACTACATCATTTGAGGTGTTTAGTTCTGAGCAAATGAGCGACTCTGTGACGTACAACCCCCCCCCCTTGTTGCCTGTTTAGTCTGTCGCATCTGAATAGGTTATAACCTGGGATCCATATTTCGTTATTATAATGATCCTTTATGTGGGTCTCTGTGAAAGCTGCAAACTTTGCGTTTGACTCCATGAGCAGTCCCTTGATGTAAGGAATTTTATTATTTGTTGATGGCTTTAAAACCTGTATGTTTACAAAGATAAATATCATTATAATGGTGGAATTTAGGGGGGTTTTGCTTGCTGGCATATCTGTTCTGGAGTGGAGGCCAATGACTGTGCCTCTGCTCCAGAAGTGTTTTCAGTTGGTGTAGGATTTCTGTCATTTCTTGCCAGTCTGTTTTTCCTTCCTGGCACTTAAAAACCTCCTTCTCTGAAGAGGTTGTGGCTCCCTTCTTTTGTTTCCCATGGTCTGGGGGATCTGTATCTTCTTGTTCCCTTCTGGCAGTATATATTGTAGCAGTTTCTTTCATGGACTGACGAGTGACATATTTCGGGGCGAAATAAGTTACAAGAAGAGGGGTTGCACCCTCCTGTTGTCATGTGGGTGCGGCATTTTTGGAGATGGTCAAAACTGCATGTTCCACACTTTCACCATCATTTCATTCAACACTTTCACCATCATTCACACAACCAGATCTTTGCAGTGGTGCCCAGATATGACAGTTTAGATGTCACTCCAAACAGCCAATATCCCAAACCCATCCTTTAAAGTGTAAGCATTGTATTTCCCACTTCCAGGACTCAAGTCCAGGTAACCGGTTGCCCTGAATCCCTTCACAAAATATTACCCTGCTCACACTCCAACAGTACGTCAGGTTCCATAAACCATTCGTCTCCATTCACTCCTATCTAACACGCTCACAAATGGCTGCTGCATGTCCAGGCCCCTTGCACACAAAACCACTTTTACCCCCTCCCGCTATCCTTTCCAAGGGCGACCCCTACCCCTCCTCCCCTCCACTATAGATTTATACACCTTCCAAGTCATTCTATTTTGTTCCATCCTCTCTAAATGACCAAACCACCTCAATAACCCCTCTTCATCACTTTGAAAAATACTTTTTCTAACTCCACGCCTCCTAATTTCCATACTACCAAGTCTCTTCATAATATTTACAGCACTCGTTGTCCTCATCTCTACTGCCTCCAGCCTCCTCCTCGCTACAGCATTCACAACCCATGCTTCACACACAAAAAATTTATGCTAACATCTTACAATTAGTTTCAGAAGAAGTGTCAGTCATGGTATAGTATATATATATATATATATATATATATATATATATATATATATATATATATATATATATATATATATATATATATATATTGTCCTAGCCCTAAGCAAAACAAAGCTGAAGGGGTAGGCGAGTTTCGGTGGGGAGAAATAAATGGGGTTAAGTCAGGAGCATCTGAGAGAGTTAGAGCTAAGGAAGGGGTAGCAATAATGTTGAAAGATAAATTCAAGGATTATGTGGATTAAAATAAGGGTCGGATATGAAAAGTGGGTCATAATAAGTGTATATGCACCTGGAGAAGAGAGGAGTGTAGAGGAGAGAGAGAGATTTTGGGAGATGTTAAGTGAGTGTGTAGGAACTTTTGAGCCAAGTGAGAGAGTAATTGTGGTAGGGGACCTAAATGCTAAAGTAGGAGAAGCGTTTAGAGAGGGTGTGGTAGGTAAGTTTGGGGTGCCAGGTGTAAATGATAATGGGGAGCATTTGATTGAACTTTGTATAGAAAGGGATTTGGTTATAGATAACACATATTTTAAGAAAAGGAGGATAAATAAGTAGGCATGATGTAGTGCGAAATGACAGTAGTTTGTTGGACTATGTAATGGTAGATAAAAGACTGTTGGGTAGACTTCAGGATGTACATGTTTATAGAGGGGCTACACATATATCATGTCACTTTTTAGTTGTAGCTACAGTGAGAGTAAAAGGTGGATGGGATACAAGGAAAATGGAAACAGCAAGTAAGAGAGAAGTGAAGATTTATAAACTAAATTATGAAGCGGTTGGAGGACAGATGGGCTAGTGAGAGTATAGGCAGTGGGGTAGAAGAGGTATGGGGTAAGTTTAAGAATATAGTGTTAGAGTGTTCAGTAGAAGTTTGTGGTTATAGGAAAGTGGGTGCGGGAGGGAAGAAGAGCGATTGGTGGAATGATGATGTAAATAGAGTAGTAAGAGAAAACAAGTTAGCATATGAGAGGTTTTTACAAAGTAGAAGTGATGCAAGGAGGGAAGAGTATATGGAGAGAAAAAGAGAGGTTAAGAGAGTGGTGAAGCAATGTAAAAAGAGAGTAAATGAGAGAGTGGGTGAGATGTTATCAGCAAATTTTGTTGAAAATTAGAAAAAGTTTTGAGTGAGATTAATAAGTTGAGAAAGCCTAGGGAACAAATGGATTTGACAGTTAAAAATGGGAGAGAAGAGTTATTAAATGGAGAGTTAGAGGTATCGGGAAGATGGAGGGAATATTTTGAGGAATTGTTAAATGCTGATGAAGATAGGGAAGCTGTGATTTTGTGTATAGGACAAGGAGGAATAACATCTTGTGGGAGTGAGGAAGAACCAGTTGTGAGTGTGGGGAAGGTGCGTGGGGCAGTGGGTAGAATGAAAGGGGGTAAAGCAGCTGGGATTGATGTGATAAAGATAGAAATGCTAAAGGCAGGTGGGGATATAGTTTTGGAGTGGCTAGTGTTTTTATTTAATAAATATCTGGAAGAGGGTAAGATACCTAGGGGTTGGCAGAGAGCATGCATAGTTCCTTTGTATAAAAGCAAAGGGGACAAAAGAGAGTGTATACCTGGTAAAGTGTATGGTATAGTTATACCATGGTAAAGTGTATGGTAGAGTTATTATTGAAAGAATTAAAAGTAAGACGGAGAGCAGGATAGCAGATGAACAAGGAGGCTTTAGGAAGGGTAGGGGGTGTGTAGACGAAGTGTTTGCAGTGAAACATATAGGTGAACAGTATTTAGATAAGGGTAAAAAGGTATTTGTGGTATTTGTGGATTTGGAAAAGGCATATGATAGGGTGGATAGGGGGCAATGTGGCAGATTTTGTAAATGTATGGAATAGGAGGTAGGTTATTGAAAGCGGTGAAAAGTTTTTACGAGGATAGTGAGACTCAGGTTAGAGTATGTAGGCGAGAGGGACATTATTTTCCAGTAAAAGTAGGCCTTAGACAGGGATGTGTGAAGTCACCATGGCTGTTCAATATATTTATAGATGGAGTTGTAAGAGAAGTGAATGCTCGGGTGTTGGCAAGAGGTGTGGGGTTGAAAATAAAGAATCTAACACAAAGTGGGAGTTGTCACAGTTGCTCTTTGCTGATGACACTGTGCTTTTGGGGTATTCTGAAGAGAAGTTGCAGAGGTTGGTGGATGAGTTTGGTAGGGTATGTAAATGAAGGAAATTAAAAGTGAATATAGGAAAGAGTAAGGTGATGAGGATAACAAAAAAAATTGGGTAACGGAAGATCGGATATCAGATTGGAGGGTGAATGTGTTCAGATATTTGGGAGTGGATGTGTCAGCAGATGGGTTTATGAAGGATGAGGTGAATCATAGAATTAATGAGGGGAAATAGGTGAGTGGTGCACTGAGGAGCTTGTGGAGACAACTTTATCCATGAAAGCAAAGAGGGGAATGTATGAGAGTAAAGTTATACCAACACTGTTGTATGGGTGTGAAGCATGGGTGGTGAATGTTGCAACAAGGAGAAGGCTGGAGGCAGTGGAGATGTCATGTCTGAGGGCAATGTGTGGTGTGAATATAATGCAGAGAATCCATAGTTTCGAGATTAGGAGGAGGTGTGGGATTACCAAAACTATTATCCAGAGAGCTGAGGAGGGGTTATTGAGATGGTTTGGACATGTAGAGAGAATGGAACAAAATATAATGATTTCGAGTGTATAAATCTGTAGTGGAGGGAAGGCGGGGTAGGGGTTGGCCTAGGAAAGTTTGGAGGGAGGGGGTAAAGGAGGTTTTGTGTGCGAGGGGCTTGGACTTCCAGCAAGCGTGCGTGAGCGTGTTAGATAGGAGCGAATGGAGACAAATGGTTTTTAGGACTTGACGTGCTGTTGGAGTGTAAGCAAGGTAACATTTATGAAGGGTTTCAGGGAAACCGGCAGGCCGGACTTGATTCCTGGAGATGGGAAGTACAGTGCCGGCACTCTGAAGGAGGAGTGTTAATGTTGCAGTTTTATAACTGTAGTGTAAGCACGTCTCTGGCAAGACAGAGATGGAGTGAATGATGGTGAAAGTTTTTCTTTTTCGGACCACCCTGCCTTGGTGGGAAACGGCCCATGTTTTAATAAAATAAATATAAATAATATATATATATATATATATATATATATATATATATATATATATATATATATATATATATATATATATATATATATATATATATATATATATATATATACATATAATGTTTGTTTAATTTCTACATTATAAATCAAGAATCCTTAACTGCTGATTTACAGGTGACATGTAACCTTAATCAATGTATAACTGATAGACATGAACACCAATAAACGAACCATTTGCAATAAATAGATATCAAGATGGTACTAATAGCTTTCAAAGCTCTTAAAAGTGATTTATATCATTTGCTTCTTCCTCCAGGAGTTGATGGGTGCCCGCAAGAAGTATTTGTGTTGCGTGCTGGTGCTGGTTACCACTGGCGTTGTATGGTGAGTACCCTCACCAGTGTTGCCTGCTGGCGCTGGTTACCACTGGCGTTGTATGGTGAGTACCCTCACCAGTGTTGCCTGCTGGCGCTGGTTACCACTGGCGTTGTATGGTGAGTACCCTCACCAGTGAACAATGCCACTCCGCACGTGTAGTTTGTCTTAACATTTCCTATCTTAATGTATCTTTTTCCAGATATATGTACTCTCCTGTCAACTCATGTGCTAAGAACTCTGTTGACATGGAAGTCGAAAGCCATGTTGTTCCACATATCTAACTTGGTTGACTGTCAAAACACACTTCTTCTTCATAGACAAGATACTCTAACAATTTCACACCTGACACATTCACTTCTCTTTTGTCTTTCTAATCTATGTCCTGAAAATTTGAAGATTTGATTGAAGTCGTGGCACATGATTTGGTAACACATGATCTTGCATGTGTTACCAAATTATTTTACCTTAAATGACAGGTAAGAGGTAATGCAAACATTTTAATACAAGGTTTTCGAAATATTGACAATACAAACACAGAAGCAGTGGATCTGTTAGAGGTCACCTATGGTAGTTTAGAGTAGAGTAGGTTGGACCTAGTAACTATTGTGGTTCATTTAAAAACTCCAGAGCACAGTTATAAAAAATTACAACAATTCAGAGTCAAATTTGAAAGCACTCTTAAAACTTTGAGTGACAAGTATTATCTGGAAGGATCAGATGGAATATTGAGCCTTATTGTGTACAGTAAGTGTGTAGAGTGGTTATCCAATAAGTACCATAAAGGATACTTCTCCTTGGAGGAAATAAGAGTAGGTATCCAAGAGCTAACTGTCCAACTAAAAATTAGTCAACCAAATAATTATAATGTGCAATAATTGCTCTGATATATCTGTTAAGTTCGCTAATAAAGAGCTAAATGTTGTCACAATAAAATGTAACATTAGTTGCTCTTTTGTCCTTTGCTTAATAAAGTTAATTTCTAATCTGAGTCTACATACGACGATCACGAGAATCAATAAATATAATTATTTACCTCCTACATGATCATTAGTGCAGCTTGTTCCCCTCACCTAGCAGTGAATGTTGACCTAGCAGTGAATGTTGACCTAGCAGTGAATGTTGACCTAGCAGTGAATGTTGACCTAGCAGTAAATGTTGACTTAACATTAAATGTTGACCTAGCAGTAAATGTTGACCTAGCAGTAAATGTTGACTTAACATTAAATGTTGACCTAGCAGTAAATGTTGACTTAACATTAAATGTTGACCTAGCAGTAAATGTTAACTTAACATTAAATGTTGACCTAGCAGTAAATGTTGACTTAACATTAAATGTTGACCTAGCAGTAAATGTTGACTTAACATTAAATGTTGACCTAGCAGTAAATAGATACCTGTATGTTAGTCTTCTAATGTCAACTGCTCACCTTCACCTAATAGTTGATTTACTAATTATACCTACTCCTGACTGTAAGACTGATGATTGCTTAGATTAGCTTCCATTATCCCATAAACTGGTGACCTGTAGCTCAGCAAAAGAAGGCTCAGCTCACAACCAAAGAGACCTGAGGTTGATTCCGGGCAATTGAAGACACATGGGTGTTTCCTTACATCCTCTGCCCCACTAAATGATTACTTGGGTTTTAGTCGACTGTCGTAGGTCGTGCCCTAAGAGATGGCACCATACTTTAGATAGAGCTGGAGGTTAATTCTCTACCCAATAACATTTTGCTAACATTTTAACATCTTTAACATTTTAACATCTTGCTAAAAATTTAAGATATCTCGCCGTAACCAAACTTTTTTGGTACAATATAAAGTTAAACTTGAATTGTCACCAGACTGCAAATAAATGTTTGATTTATTTTTTCAGGTATGAAGTATTTGTGGGAGAGACGTCATATACTGCAACCGTTGGTTCTACAGGTCAGTGATACATTGGTTAATTATATTATAATTTTGACACCTATATTTCTAATTTGAAACATTAAATTTTGAGATCCGAGGCCTGTTTGAGATCCTTCAGATATAAATAAAGATGAGATCAATGTAAGTAAAACATTTGATAACAATAATGATAATATTTTATAATTGAATAATAAAGGCATATATATTTTATTTTTTATAAACACATCAGCCGTTTCCATATTCTTCTTCTTTCTTTCAACATGTCGGCCGTTTCCCACCGAGGCAGGGTGGCCCAAAAGAAAAAACGAAAGTTTCTCCTTTTACATTTAGTAATATATACAGGAGAAGGGTTATTAGCCCCTTGCTCCCGGCATTTTAGTCGCCTCTTACGACACGCATGGCTTACGAAGGAAAAATTTGTTCCACTTCCCATATATATATATATATATATATATATATATATATATATATATATATATATATATATATATATATATATATATATATATATATATATATCTGTAGATTAGTAGAAACTTCATCTATGAGTAAATATCAAAAATTTATGAAATATCTAATGATCTAAAATACCCAAGAATCATAATTGATAAATCATTTAAAATTGCCAGAAATACTTTTTACAATCCAAAAAGGGACAACCAACCTTATTCAACTAAAAGTATGTTGGTTCTCCCTTACCATGAAAACTTGGTTGATATGCCTTCCCTTCTTAAGACTTTTAATATCAAAGTTGTATTTAAAAATCTTGATACAGTAAAAAAAACTTTTGATAAAAAATTCCCCCCAAATATGCGATAAAGTTTATTATGGTCAAACTGGTAAAAGTCTTGAACTAAGATTAAAACAACATAAATATAGCATTAGAACTGGACAAGATTCTAATGCTCTATTTATTCATGTGAGAGATTTTAACCATCCAATTGATTTTCAAAATGCTGAGAAGGTTGTATCAAGCAAGTCCATGGTTGAGAGGAATATAATAGAATCATGTTTCATTAAAAGCAGTTTTGAAAATAATATGAATATTTCTTTTGGTTTATATATATTGGACTCATTTATAATTAATAAAAATTGGGAAGAATTTAATGTTACATTAGACAAGTAAAAAATCTTAATGCTTAGGTAGAGTATCAGTTGTGTTTCACAGAGTCGGGTGTTGTGACGTGACTGTGAGGTGTGGTCTTGCCCTTATATGCCTTCCTGTTGATGTTTTATTGTTTTAGTTCCTTGATGATGTGAGAAGCCACGAAAACGCTTGGAATTTCAGTATTTTTTCAAAATGGTTGTTTTGCATATTGTGATATCACCTGTTTACTCTGAGCTTATTGTATATATAAGTATGTATGTATGTCGTGCTGAATAGGTAAAATTGGTCAATTAGCAAGAACTCCTTTAAAATTAAGTCCTTTCTAAAATTTTCTCTTACACTTTTAAAGATATATTTTTTTTTTCATTTATGTTGATGAAATTACAAACATCAAACTTAAGGGGGGAGGGTACAGAACTCATACATTTCCATTATTTTTCGTCCGATTCTTTTTATTTTTGGCACATGTTTAGAAGAATTTATGTAACATGCAATGACAGAGTTTCAATAAGATCGGCCAACAAACAACTGAGAAAAAAAATAATTACTGATTTTGACATATGGCAGCAGTTACTTCCGGTCTGGCGGTACTAGCGGTGCTGTGGACACTTCCCACTCGTAGAATACATCTAACCCCAAAATATTATAGGATGTATGAATGCCTGATAGCTTGTCTTCATACAGAAAAAAAATACATTTGGTTCGCTTTTGACACTCGCTAAAATATCTGCCTTTTTATCCCCCCACAAAATAAAAAATATTTGAGATATTCCAAATTTTTTCCTTTAATATAAACAAACACACTTTGTTTTATATTCCCTGTGAAAATCATTACAATCTAATCATTAATAATGGACGAGATGTAAGCAATAGGTCAAAATCTTACTTTCGAGATAATCGCGGAAAGCGCGCACGCCTCATTTACATCAAAATATTCACGAAAATCTCGCTGTTTTGGGCTTATTCTACGCCTTGTAAGTCATTTCTTATTGTTTCCCATGTTAAATGCCGTTTTCTTTAAGTACGCCAGCAAGGCAATGAGAAAACCGTATATTTATAAGCAGGAAGACTGCTGGATCCAGGTCTCTGATGACTGCACTCTCCGGTATATGACACTTATTATTATTTTGGCAGTCTTTATTATGCTTTTATCTTATATATCTTATGTCTAATACTATTATTGAATAAATGTTATAAGCAGATAAAGCGTATTAGTAATAATAACGTCAGTATAAAGACATTTGTTGGGAGTATCAAACCGCTGATTATGCAACTATCGTCCTTGGCTGCCTCTTGACTCCTCCCACCTCTGCTATAAGCCCCTCCCACTTCTGCAATAAGCCAATAAGCAGCTTCAACACTGTATTATGATGTTGAGTGGTAAATTTAGTGTATTGAAAGAAATATATAGAGAAAATTAAACAAAATAAAAACAAAAAAATTATGTCGGCGGTCAAACTTTTGCCTTGCGCGTCGTAAGATAATATGTTTCAAATAGCTATAATTTGCTTTACAAACGTTGTATTAAATGGATTTTCACCAAAATGTTGCCAGATTCTTAAACTATTTTTCAGTCAACAAACTCATTTTCCATATTTTTTCAATTATTTTCGTGCGCCGCCAGATCAAACGTACCTCCTCCCTTAAGCTGAAGGAATCTTACAGGAGACAAAAATCACAGGAAGAACTAAAATCCATAAAGGAAATTGAAAAAACAAAAGCAAAATACATCTTCTCTTATGTCAAATCTAAGGGAAAAACAACATTCAGTATTGGGCCTCTGCTTAGGTGAGATGGGACATACATAGATGACAGCCAAGAAATGAGTGAGATATTAAAGTCCCAATACGACTCAGTGTTCAGGAGCCGCTGCCCAGACTAAGGGTCGACAATCCAAATGAATTCTTTATGAACGAGACCCAAAATTTGGTCATCTCAAAAATCTCTGATATTATCCTAACTCCACAAGACTTTGAAAAGTCAATAAATGACATGCCCATGCACTCTGCCCCAGGCCCAGACTCATGGAACTCCGTGTTCATCAAGAACTGCAAGA
>WNWK01023029.1:0-31640 GCA_009830355.1 Cherax destructor
GATGCAAACTCGCACACACATGAACTTTTAAATCTCTGCACCAAATTCACCTTAAACCAGCAAATAATAGAGCCTACAAGATTAGAGAATACTCAGATCACAACAAAATAGAGGTCCAGACATGCATGCGGGAGCCCCAGATCAACAAAATGTGATCAGCCGCGGGGGAGCCTTCTCCAAATTCAACTTCAATAACAAAAACATAAGGTGGGACCAAGTAAACCAAAGTCCTAAATGTTATAAACTGGGAAGATAGCCTAAGTATCACGGATCCTAACCTATGTCTAGAACAAATTAACTCTGTGGCACTTGAGGTTTGCTCAAGGCAAATCCCAAGGACAAGGAGGAGAAGATGCAAACTAGAAAAGAGAGGCGCTCCTATACAGGCGAAGGCAAAGAATAACGGAGCGGCTACAAGAGGCCAATATATCTGAAAACGAAGGAGACACTAGTCAGAGAAATAGCAAACATCGTATTAAAACTAAAGGAATCTTACAGGAATCAAGAAACGGGAAGAACTAAAAGCCATAAATGAAATTGAAAGAAACAAAAGTATTTTTTCTTATGCAAAATCAAAGTCGAGAACAACAACCAGTATTGGGCACCTACTTAAACGGGATGGGTCCTACACAGATGACAGCAAGGAAATGAGTGAGTTACTTAAGTCCCAGTATGACTCAGTTTTTAGCGAGCCGCTAACCAGACTGAAAATCGAAGACCTAAATGAATTTTTTATGAGAGAGCCACAGAACTTGACAGACGCATGCCTATCTGACATCACCACGACGCCAAATGACTTCGAAAAGGCAATAAATGACATGATCATGCACTCCGCTCCAGGCCCAGACTCATGGAACTCAGTGTTCATCAAGAACTGCAAGAAGCCCTATCACGTGCTTTTAACATCCTATGGAGAGGAGCATGGACACTGGGGACGTCCCACACTCAACACTGTGCTTCACTTCACACTCAACACTGTGCTTCACTTTACACTCAACACTGTGCTTCACTTCACACTCAACACTGTGCTTCACTTCACACTCAACACTGTGCTTCATTTCACACTCAGCACTGTGCTTCACTTCACACTCAACACTTTGCTTCACTTCAAACTCAACACTGTGCTTCACTTCACACTCAACCCTGTGCTTCACTTCACACTCAACACTGTGCTTCACTTCACACTCAACACTTTGCTTCACTTCAAACTCAACACTGTGCTTCACTTCACACTCAACACTGTGCTTCACTTCACACTCAACACTGTGCTTCACTGCACACTTAACACTGTGCTTCACTTCACACTCAACACTGTGCTTCACTTCACACTCAACACTGTGCTTCACTTCACACTCAACACTGTGCTTCACTTCACACTTAACACTGAGCTTCACTTCACACTAAACACTGTTCTTCACTTCACACTCAACACTGAGCTTCATTTCACAATCAACACTGTGCTTCACTTCACACTGAACACTGAGCTTCACTCCACACTCAACACTGTGCACTGAGCTTCATTTCACAATCAACACTGTGCTTCACTTCACACTCACACTGTGCTTCACTTCACACTCAACACTGTGCTTCACTCCACACTCAACACTGTGCTTCACTTCACACTCAACACTGTGCTTCACTTCACACTCAACACTGTGCTTCACTTCACACTCAACACTGTGCTTCACTTCACACTCAACACTGTGCTTCACTTCACACTCAACACTGTGCACTGAGGTTCACTTCACAATTAGCACTGTGCTCCACTTCACAATCAACATGGCTTCACTCCCCCTCAACACTGTGCTTCCTCCACACTCAACACTGTGCACTGAGCTTCACTTCACACTCAACACTGTGCTTCACTTCACACTCAACACTGTGCTTCACTTCACACTCAACACTGTGCTTCACTTCACAATCAACACTGTGCTTCACTTCACACTCAACACTGTGCTTCACTCCACACTCAACACTGTGCTTCACTTCACACTCAACACTGTGCACTGAGCTTCACTGCACACTCAACACTGTGCTTTACTTCACACTCATCCACATATAGTGTCACTGATCTCTGAATTAAAATAGTACTTTATATTCTAGTATTGTGAATCATCTCAATGTTTTAAAAATAATCTGTGTTATTCATGTTATGAGGAAAAACACAACATTAAAGTCCAAGTATCGTGGCTCACTTACGTGTAAGTTCTCTTGTTCTTCCCCATAATGCAACACATGAAACCTGATTACCTTTTATATATCTATTTACTGCTAGATAGGCAGGGACAACCGTTGAGAGGCTTGCAGATACTTTAATAATAATAATAATAATAATAATAATAATAATAATAATAATAATAATAATAATAATAATAATAATAATAATAATAATAATAATAATAATAATAATAATAATAATAATAACAATAATAATAATAATAATAATAATAATAATAATAATAATAATAATAATAATAATAAATTTAAAAATAATAATAATAATAATAATAATAATAATAATAATAATAATAATTTTTATTTCTTCTTGTATATGATGCAACTATTACTGTCTTATGGAATATCTCTGATATACTGCAAAAAGCCGCTGGTTATGTTGTGCATTTCTAGCAGTTTAATCTTGTACCCCAGGATTAGGTCCGGAAGAGTGGCCTAATACCCAGGCACCTACTTACAGCTAGATGAAGAGGGGGCAGTAGTTGCAAGAAACATGATTAACGTTTCATCCATGCCGGGATCGATCCCTGTAGCCTCAGTGTATTAGCTCAGGACAACACCAAGCAAGTCAAAAGCCCTCCCGCTAAGTAAGTTTATTCAGGTATTCACAAATACAGTTACGTACATTATCATAAATAGCAGCATATGTGTCGAGAACCTAGGGGCTAAGCCCCGGTACTTTCGGCTGAGCCAACTGTTCTACTGCAGCTGACGCACGACATAGTTTGGAGATGGGGGATGTGCTATATGTGAGAAATGAGGTGGAAGGCGGAGTCTGTTCAGGGCCACTAATTACCCAGCTGCTCACTCGCAGTGCCGCTCAATGATCACCCCGTCCTCAAGCGCTCAGGTAAGTCAATTTGCCTCATCCTCGGCTGGTGTATTTGTCCAGTACAACAGGAGAAATACACCAGCTGCTTATGTTTGTGAGTGATAACTGGTAGGATAATAACTCACGAAGGATCATAAAAGTAAAATTGGATCCTTGATCCAAATGAATCTTTCGTGAAAATCCAAATTGTGTGAACAATTTCATCAATGCTCTCAACATAGTGCGTGATTGTTTTTTTTGGTTTTCATGAGAAAAGTTTCAGAATTCCTGTCGCTACATCCATACTAGTAAACAAGTGTTGTTAAATGTTGATGAAAATAGGGAAGCTGTGATTTCGTGTATTTTTTTTATATTTTATTTAAAATACAGAGTGCATCATATATAGCATTACAATAAGTATCAAATAACAGTATATAATTCAGAATCCAAGGATCATCCAAAAAGTGTGCTTTCATATGTCATAACGTAGGGAACACATATATTAATGACAGTATCTATCGTGATAGGACTGTCGCACATCAATTAAGTTAGAGACACAACAGTTTACAACATTAACATATATACTTTACATACCTATATTTTATTTAAAAAACAACTGGTGAACAATACATTGAGACATTATACATTTGCACAGTTACGGTTGGGGTTTAGTCCTGACTCTTTTCTTCGACTGCAGTTCTTCCTCTCACCGGCTATTCTTCGTCTGTCCCCACTTTCCCCTCGCCCCTAGTGGGTCCTTACCTGTGAGTCTGAACTGAACTGAACTACAATTGCATACAATTAGGAAAAAAAAATCAACTCTAGAGTTACTTGAACAGACATCTGTCCTCTCGCCCCACATAATTTACATCTGTACACACTGCAAAACCGTACACAAGTACAATTTACAGTCTGATTCACAAATAACAATATCATAACAGACTATAAAAAAATAATGCAATATTTTCCATAACACACCACCGTGGGTGAGTACAACTAACCCTATCCCCAAAGGCAAACTAAATTATAAGTCTTACACATACAGAAACTGAATAACACATTCTTAGGCTTACCTATAAAATCATACATAGCCCAGAATTTAATAATACAGTCCATCATACGGGGATAACATATAATGTCCAAGACACATACATAAAACAAAACATAAACATGCCCATTACCAAAAAAATAAAATCCAAACCCCTTCTTTAACTCAGTGAAGACGTGTCTTGTGTGCTCTCTTTGAATCTGAAGAAGATGTCCTCTCTGAGCTACTCTACCAGCAGCTAAAAAAGAACTGAGGGTAGCTAAGCGAGATACAGCGACTGACTGAGGAAAACAAGAGGATTCGTAGTAATCCTCCTGTTGAGAATCCTCAACCCAAGAAAGGAACCTGGACAGTTCCTGGAATGCATGGAACAAAGTTAAGGATCAAGAGGTAGAAACAACGAAGATCCAGGAGAATGTTGTGGAAACATCGAACCCATTCTCCGTCCTCCCCTGATGAATGCGAGTCGACTACTGGGAACATCACCACGAACGACACCAAGGAAGGTAAGAACATTGTTCTTGTTGGGGATAGTCAGATTAGGTACATGGATAGGGCTTTCTGCTTGAAAGATAGAAGTAGGAGACAGAGGGCTAGCTTTCCTGGGGCTGGGATGGAGAGATTGTAAGCCGTCTAGACGACATCATGAGAGGTAATGGGAGCAATCCTATTATCTGTCTCAGTGCTGGAGGCAACGATGTTGGCAGACGTAGGAATGAGGACCTGACTAGCAGGTATGGGTCAGCAATAGCCATAATTACTATGAAGGGTGGGAACCCTGTCTATGTGGTATTTGCCAAGGAGAGGAGTTGGGAAAAGAATGGCTGTCCAGGGCAATTGGTGTCAATTGCTGGCTGGACAAGTACTGTAAGGAAAATGCAGTAGCTTTCATTGACAACTGGGACCTCTTCTATGGCAGAAATGACATGTATGCCAGGGATGAGGCTCCTTATCCAGGTCTGGGGTGGGGGGACTGGCAACTGCAGTGGAGGGAGCTGTTAGGGCTTTAAACTAGTAAAAGTAGTGGTATGGGTTTTGGGGGAAAAACAGTGAAATCCCATGTAGTAATATATGAGTTCTAGGGAAACTAGTAATAGGCAGAATAAGGTGGATACTGGAGCCAGTGGCACTTGGTGACAAGGACAGTAATAGGTATAGTGGAAAAAACAGAAATGAGCAGGAAGGGTAAAGAGAAAGGAGGGTCTTTAAATATATATTACACCAATAGTCGCAGTGCTAGGAATAAGATGGAGAGCTGATATTAGTTGTTAGTGTGGGTAATATTGAAGTTTTTGCAATAACTGAGACGTGGTTTAATATGAAAAATCAGGACATGCCTGCTGAATGTCACATCCAGGGTTTCAAATTGATCCAAGTAGACAGACGTATCGGGAATGGGGGTGGGGTGGCAAATTTATGTCCGTGATCATTTAAATTGTTGCATAAAAACGGGTATAAAGTCTGAAATAATACATGCAGAGTCTGTCTGGATAGAATTTTCAGAGGGGTGTGAAAATTGATTTTAGGCGTGATATATCGTCCTCCAAAATTAGATAGGGAACAAGGGAGACTACTTTGGGAGGAAATTGTTAAGGCCACAAGGCACGATAACGTAGTAATTCTAAGGGACTTTAACTTTAGTCAAATTGATTGGAATTTCTTGACAGGGTTAGAATCTAACGACTTTTAGAAGTAGTTCAGGATTGTTTTTTTAAGCAGTTTGTGACAGAACCTACAAGGGGAAATAACCTACTTGACTTGGTTCTTGCAAACAAGGAAACCCTTGTTATTAATTTAGAAATTACAGACATGACATGAGACATAACGAAAACTAAGTCATATTCAAAATTAACACATGATCACAAATCTAACAAATGATCACAAAAACTAGAGTTACACTCTAGTCATATATACACTAAAACTAAAATGATAGTCACAACACAAAAGTCAAAAGAACACAAGAAAATTCTGCCTAAACACCATAGATATGGCAATCACCATTACAAAACAATTGTCATAAACACTTAAAGACAAAATTAAGGTAAAACTTTCACACAAACATATTGAATAAAAAAATTAACAAGTACACTATTTACCAAGAATCACAAAAACAGATTATAACAGTCACTTAAGACATGATAACAAACATATATAAACACAAAAATAATATAACGGAACCATCATAACGTTAGGAGTCAGAGTAATTATCACCACTCTTTAACACAACCTACACTCTGTCTCCTATTGTCATGATAGTTCCGTTACATTATTTTTGTGTGTATATATGTTTGTTATCTTGTCTTAAGTGACTGTATATCAATTTGTGTTTTGTGATTTTTGGTAGATAGTCAATATGTTTGTGTGAAAGTTTATAACTTCATTTTGTCTTTAAGTGTTGATGACAATTGTTTTGTGTAATAGTGATTAGTTGCCATATCTATGGTGTTTAGGCATATTTTCTTGTGTTCATATGACTTATGTGATTGTGACTATCATTTTTGTGTTTTAGGGTATATATGACTAGAGTGCAACTCTAGTTTTTGTGATCAATTGTCAGATTTGGATCATGTGTTAGATTTTGAATATGACTTAGTTTTGATTATGTCTCATGTCTTAGTTGGAGGTGTGTGACTTAGATTTTGAATGTCTTGGTTGGTGGTAACTGTGTTAGTTTTGGCAATGTGTCATGTCTTAGTTGGTGATGTCTTAGTTTTGGTAATGTTCCATGAGATAGTTGGAGGTGTATGTCTTATGTCTTAGTTGGAAGTGTGTCTTAGTTGGTGGTGTCTGTTAGTTTTTGGTAACGTCTCATACATAAATTTGTTGGGTGTGATCATGTTATGTCTTAGTTTTTGTGTTTATGCTGTAAAGTCTGGAGAATGGGTGAGTAAACTGTTATTAAGAGTGTGTAGTTTGGTGGATGAGATGTAATTTCAGTTGATGAGATGTGTGATTGAGAATGTAATTTGGTGGGTGAGTTAGAAATGATAAATGTTATTTGGGAGTAATCAATGGTAATTTGGAAGTAATCGATGGTGTTTTAGAGTATTCAATGGTGTTTCGGGAGTATTCAATGGTGATTTGGGAGTGTTTTTGGAGGTGTTCAAATGATGTAAGAGTGTTTTGGGGGTATTCAAATGATGTATGAGAGTGTTTTGAAGGTTATGTTAAAAGTTACTTGGGAGTATTCGAAGGTGATTTAGGGTATTCAATGGTGCTTTGGTAGTGTTAGGTAGTGTTAGGTGTTGTTAGGGTTGGGTTAGGTTAGGTTAGGTTAAATGTTATTTGGGTTAGGTTAGGTGTTGTTAGGTTAGGTTAAGTTATATGTTATTTGGGAGTATTCGATGGTGTGATTTTGGGGTTTTTTTTTAAGGTGTTCAAATGATGTATGAGAGTGTTTTGAAGGTTAAGATAGGTTAGGTTAAAAATGTTATTTGGGTTATGTTAGGTGTTGTTAGGTTGGGTTAGGTTAAATGTTATTTGGGTTAGGTTAGGTGTTGGTAGGTTGGGTTAGGTTAGGTTAGGTTAAATGTTATTTGGGAGTATTCGATGGTGATAAGGGGGTATTCAATGGTGATTTTGGGGTGTTTTTGAAGGTGTTCAAATGATGTATGAGAGTGTTTTGAAGGTTAGGTTAAATGTTATTTGGATTAGGTTAGGTGTTGTTAGGTTGGGTTAGGTTTGAGCTGGGAGTATATGATATGTTTTCAGTTGATGGTGATCATGTTCTAAGTGTTTGTGTGTTAGGTTTATGTTCATGTATTTTTGTGTTCATGTTATATCTGAGTTGGAGGTGAGTGTGATCATAGAATTAGTGATCTTTGTTAGAGTGTTTTGAGGGAATGTGTGTGTGTGTATAAAAAATGAGTGTGATAGTAGAGTTGAGATGAGCGTTCTTAGATATTGGTAAACGTGACATTGATTTGGTGTCCGTGATTTTTGTGTGAATGTTAATATACTGAGTGATTTCTGAGATATTAGTGGTTTTGAGCTTGGTGTTTTTGGGCGTATTCAATGGTGTTTGATTGTATTCAAATGCAGTTAATCAAATGTGTACGTGTGAGTGAGAATGTTATTTAGTGGTTTTTGAGGTAAGTAATCATAGCGGAGTGAGATTAGTGTAATTAGATAATGGTTTTGTCATCTTAAAAAAAATGGTTATAGTATTTTGAGGGAGAGGTTGATGGTGTTTTGGGGGTATTCAATGGTGATTTTGAGGGTGTTTTTTGAAGGTGTTCAAATGATGCTTAAGAGTGTTTTGAAGGTTAAGTTAGGTTGGGTTAAATGTTATTTGGGTAGGTTAGGTTGGGTTAAATGTTATTTGGGTTAGGTTAGGTGTTGTTAGGTTGGGTTAGGTTAGGTTTAATGTTATATGTTGTTTTGGTATTATTCAAATGGTGTTTTGGGAGTATTCAATGGTGATTTTGGGGGATGTTTTTGAAGGTGTTCAAATGTTGTATGAGAGTGTTTTGAAGGTTAAGTTAGGTTAGATTAGATGCTATTTTAGTTAGGTTTAGGTGTTGTTAGGTTTGGTTATGTTAGGTTAGGTTAGGTAAAAATGTTATATGTTATGGTATTATTCAAACGGTGTTTTGGGATAATACAAAGGTGTTTGATAGTGTTTTTTGGGGGTGTTCAATGGTGATTTGGTAGTATTCAATGGTATTTTAGGGTATTCAAAATGATGTATGAGAGTGTTTTGAAGGTTAGGTTAGGTTAGTTTAGGTTAGGATAGGTTAGTTAGGTTAGGTTAGGATAGCTTAGGTTAGGTTAGGTGTTGTTAGGTTGGATTAGGTTAGGATAGATTAGGTTAAGTTAGGTTAAATGTTATTTGGGTTTTGTTAGGTTAAATGTTATTTGGGTTTTGTTAGGTTAAATGTTATTTGGTTTTGTTAGGTTAAATGTTATTTGGGTTAGATTAGGTGTTGTGGGTTAGGTTAGGTGTTGTTGTGTTGGGTTAGGTTAGTTAGGTTAGGTTAGGTTAATTAGGTTAAGTTAGATTAGATTAAGTTGGGGTAGGTTTGGATAGGTTTGTTAGGTTAGGCTAAATGTTATTTGGGTTAGGGTAAATGTTATTTGGGTTAGGTTAAATGTTATTTGGGAGTATTCGATGGTGTGATTTTGGGGTGTTTTTGAAGGTGTTCAAATGCTGTATGAGAGTGTTTTGAAGGTTAGGATAGGTTAAAAATGTTATTTGGGTTAGGTTAGGTGATGTTAGGTTGGGTTTGGTTAAATGTTATTTGGGTTAGTTTAGGTGTCGTTAGGTTGGGTTAGGTTAGGTTAGGTTAGGTTAGGACAGTTTAGGTTAGGTTAGGTTAGGTTGGGTTAGGTTAGGAAAGGTTAGTTAGGTTAGGTTAAATGTTATTTGGGTTAGGTTAGGTGTTGTTAGGATTTGTTACGTTAGGTTATTAGTTAGATTAGGTTTTTGTGTTTATGTTGTAAAGTCTGGAGATTGTTAGGTTAGGTTAAATGTTATTTGGGAGTATTCAATGTTGTGATTTTGGGGTGTTTTTGAAGGTGTGTTTTGTGATAGGTTTATGTTCTTGTATTTTTGTATTCATGTTATATCTGAGTTGGAGGTGAGTAGTGATCTTGATTAGAGTGTTTTGAGGGAGGTGTGTGTGTGTGTGTGTGTGTGTGTGTGTGTGTGTGTGTGTGTGTGTGTGTATAAAATGAGTGTAATAGTGAAGTTGAGATGAGCGTTCTTAGATATTGGTAAACGTGATATGGATTTGGTGTCCGTGATTTTTGTGTGAATGTTAATCAAATGAGTGATTTCTGTGAACTTAGTGGTTTTGAGCTGTGTGTGTGTTTTTGGACGTATTCAATGGTGTTTGACAGTATTCAAATGTAGTTAATCAAATGTGTATGCGTGAGTGAGAATGTTATTTAGGGGTTTTTTGAGGTAAGTGATCATAGTGGATTGAGATTAGTGTACTTAGATAATGGTTTTGTCATCTTAAAAATTGGTTATAGTGTTTTGAGGGAAAGTTTGATGGTGTTTTAGAAATATTCAATGGTGATTTTGAGGGGTGTTTTTGAAGGTGTTCAAATGATGTTTGAGAGTGTTTTGAAGGTGATCAAATGATGTATTAGAGTGTTTTGGTGGTATTCAAAGGTGTTTTGGGTGCATTCAATGGCGTTTTTAAGTGTATTCAGTGGTGTTTTGGTAGTATTAGAGTGTTTTGAAGGTGATCAAATGATGTATTAGAGTGTTTTGGTGGTGTTCAATGGTGTTTTGGGTGTATTCAATGGCGTTTTGAGTGTATTCAGTGGTGTTTTGGTGGTATTCAAAATGATGTTTGTGAGTGTATTCTTGTAGAAATGATGTATGAGTGTGTTTTGGTGATCTTAGTGGGAGATGTTAAGGCTTGATGATGTGAGAATATTTCTTAACAGTTATTGAGAAAAGTATATGTGTGTGTGTCCTGTTTTTGTCTATATTACTGAGATGAGGAAGGTTGGTGGTAGTAAGATCACAGAGTGAACTCACACCTCCTCGCTAGCAGCTGTCTCGAGATGCAGGTGTGTGTGTGTTGTTGTTGTTGTTGCTGATGTTTGTGGGACTTGTATAGCATGGCGCATTAGTTGGTGGTGTTCAATGGTGTTTTGAGGGAATGTGTAAAATGTTTGATGTTTAAGTGATCATAGTGGTTTTGAGATGAGTGATGTCAGTAATAGCGTTCTCGGTTAGTGTTTTGAGGGAATGTGTATAAAATGTATGATCTGTGATCTTGTGTGTGTGTGTGTGTGTGTGTGTGTGTGTGTGTGTGTGTGTGTGTGTGTGTGTGTGTGTGTGTGTCTGTGTCTGTGTGTGTGTGTGTGTGTGTGTGTGCATGTGTGGGTTATGAGTGAGATGAGGTATGTTGGTGGAAGTGAGGTCACACACTTTAGTTTTTAAATTATCGAGAGGAAAAATGACCTCACACCTCCTGGCTTGCCGCCGTCTGGAGATACAGGTATTGTGGTGGGCGGCAGTGCAGTACCTTGTGTGTGCAAAACACATGGTGGAGGAACTCCCAATACCTTGGTTGGGGGGTTTTGAGTGAAAAATGGAAGATATAGAATGTTGTGGGTTGTGAAAAAATGTTAGTGGATATTAAAACGTTTGAAAATTTGTTGTATTTGTTAAATCTTCATTCATGATTTGTAAAAAAAAAATGAACTAGAGCCTTTTCTGATGAATTAGTAAAATCCTAATTCGTAATATATTAAAAATTATGACAAGCCTAATATGCATTGTGACTTGAGAAAAAAATTAATGGAAAGAATGGAACTTTTTAATCTGTTTCCTGAAAACATGGAAAATTGTATCTACTTTTGTTGGTTGTATTGAAATGTAATGTAAATGTTATTAATGAAAAGAGTGGAACTTTTTAATCTGTTTTCTGAAAATGTGTATTCATTTTAGTCAATGACTTGTGTTTCTCGAAAACAAGGAAAATGTATATGAAAATTGTATTGTATTGCCCGTATGGGGACTTTTTATTGTATTACCAGAAATTTGTTGTTAACGAAAGAGTGGAAAATAAATGAAGAAAATATAATGTGTATTAGTGTTATTCTGTGTTTACTTCATTAAACTTAAAAAGAGAAAATAATATTATCCATAGGGTGGATGTACACTTGTTCAATTGACGCGAATGTGATCACCAGTGACGTCATACCCCACCTGGGCTCGCTTGATTGAGCTTAATTACTACCCAATGACGTCACACACTTCAATTATTTTAAATTATTGATAACTTCCCCTTATTAAGTTAAAAGAATTTAAAATTAATGACCTCACACCTCTCTTGATTCAACTTGTAGGGGAGACCATGCCCCATTTTGAATGCTTACACCCATAGGGGGGATCTCAAAACTTGATCCGGGGAAATTTTGTATTATTCATGAAAATCGAGGTAAATCTTGATCTGAGGAATTGGAGGGTGTCTGAAGTATTACAGAATATCGAGAAAATATATATATATATATATATGTCGTGCCGATTAGGTAAAACTTGCGATTTTGGCTTAAATAGCAACGCTCACCTTGCCATATAAGACAAGTGAAAATTTGTGTATGCAATAATTTCGTCAAAATCATTCTGAACATAACGAAAAAAAATATTTCATTGTGTTTGTTTATTATTAAATTAATGTTAAAGTATCTAAAATATATTTAGTTGGGTTAGGCAAAATTAAATTGCACTTGTTGTAATAAGGTTAGGTAGGTTTTCAAAGTTTCTCTTGGTACAAAATTATAAATTCTTACATTAACATAAATGAAAAAAATATATCTTTAAACGTATAAGAGAAACTTTTAGAAAGGACTTAATTTTAAATGAGTTCTTGCTAATTGACCAGTTTTACCTAATCGGCACGACATATATATATATATATATATATATATATATATATATATATATATATATATATATATATATATATATATATATATATATATATATATATATATATATATATACTGACCCACACGTTGCTGTGGCTCAGTCTGGTTAAATGGAAAAGAAAGAAAAGAGAAAGTGCACGTTTCTTATATGTTTAATTTCACAATGCTTGTAGGTATACAAAATTTTTTGTTGTTCCATTGTCTGTGCAGATATAGAGATTGTCTGGTTTGCCGATTCTAGAACACGCAACATATAATTGTCCATGTGAGAAGCAATCCGTGTCTAGATCTAAACTGCACAATTCTAAAGATTGGCCCTGAGCTTTGTTGATGGTGATAACAAACGATAATCGAATTGGGAATTGCAATCTCTTAAATTGAAATGGTATATCCGTTGGAATCATAGGAATGCGAGTAATAAGGACATCTTCACCTTTGAAAGGTCCTGTCAAGATTGTTGCTTTTACGATGTTGCTCATTAATTTTTTTACTGCAAGTCGCGTGCCATTGCAAAGCTTTGGCTGGTTGATATTTCGCAACATGATAATTGGCACGCCGATTTTCAATTGCAGTACGTGCAGATCGAGTGAATTCAAAAATTCTGTTGGATAATTAACCGATTCATCTGCGTCCACAACAGTTCCTCGAAGAACTGAGTGAAAAACTTACCATTGCAACCAAGGATCACAGGGCGGCCAGCTTCCTCTTTCAGAGACTCAGTGTTTCGATCAAGAGGGGAAATGCCTGCAGCATTCTGGGTATTCGAGATATAGCTCTGAGTTTTTATCTATGTTTTTCTACTTTTGTATTTTTGTAAATGTATTTTGTTTTTAAATAAAGTCTTCATAGGATATAGAATATAGGAGGTGGTAGGAAAAAATAATATTCAAACAGCTTCAGGGAGAAAATTGAGTATTCCTTGAAGCAAGTTTATACTTTTCTCTGTGGATGAGGGTCCCAGGACAGTTCCAGAAGTTGTACCTCTCTCTCTCTCTCTCTCTCTATATATATATATATATATATATATATATATATATATATATATATATATATATATATATATATATATATATATATATATATATATATATATTATATATGGTTTATATAATTGGATTCATTTATAATTAATAAAATTTGGGAAGAATTAATCTTAATTCTTGGGAAGAGTTTCAGGTCCTTTCTTATGTTCCTCTTCACAGAGTCGTGCGATGTTACGCTACTGTGAGGTGTAGTCTTTGTTAGTGTGATGTGACTGTGAGGTGCAGTCTTGCCCCTTATATAAGCCTTCTTGTCATGTTTCCTTTTATAGTTCCTTGATAATGTGAGTAGTCACGAAAGCGCTTGGAATTCCTCTATTTTTCATAGTGGTTGTCTTGCATATTTTGATATCACCTGTTTACTGTGATCTTTTTGCATGCATATATATATATATATATATATATATATATATATATATATATATATATATATATATATATATATATATATGTCGTGCCGATTAGGTAAAACTGGTCAATTAGCAAGAACTCATCTAAAATCTAGTCCTCTTATACGTTCAAAGATATATTTTTTTCATTTATGTTAATGTAAGAATTTATAATTTTGTACCAAGAGAAACTTTGAAAACCTACCTAACCTTATTACAACAAGCGCAATTTAATTTAGCCTAACCCAACTAAATATATTTTAGATACGTTTACAATAATTTAATAAGAAACAAACACAATGAAATATATTATTTTCGTTAGGTTCAGAATGATTTTTGCGAAATTATTGCATACACAAATTTTCACTTGTCTTATATGGCAAGGTGAGCGTTGCTATTTAATCCAAAATCGCAAGTTTTACCTAATCGGCATGACATATATATTAGCTGTACCCGGGCACGCATTGCTGTGGCTCAGTCTGGTTAAATGGAAAAGAGAAAGCGCACATTTCTAATATGTTTAATTTCACAATGCTTGTGGGTATACAATATTTTTTGTTGTTCCATTATCTGTGAAGATATAGAGATTGTCTGGTTTGCCGACTCTAGAACACACAACATATAATTGTCCATGTGAGAAGCAATCCGTGTCTAGATCTAAACTGCACAATTCTAAAGATTGGCCCTGACCTTTGTTGATGGTGATTGTAAACGCCAATCATAAGAATGTGAGGAATGAGGACATCTTCACCTTTGAAAGGTCCTGTCAAGATTGTTGCTTTTACGACGTTGCTCATTAATTTTTTTACTGCAAGCCACATGCCGTTGCAAAGCTTTGGCTGGTTGGTATTTCGCAACATGATAATTGGCACTCCAATTTTCAATTGCAGTACATGAAGATCGAGTGAATTAAAAAATTCTGTTGGATAATTAACCGATTCATCTGCTTCCACAACAGTGTCGACGGACTTGTATGTGACTGCCTCACTTTGAATGTTAGAGTGAATAATATTGTTAAGTTTGTAGACGTCTTTGTTCATGGCCGCAAGAATAGCTCGTTCACTCAGCCAATCGTGATTCTTATAATTGGTTTAAATATTGGGAAATACTTTTTCAACCAACTCTTCTTTTGACGTCACTAAATTGCAGAAGTTATGAGGCAATGAAATTTGTCCTGAGGTCAGATCAACCGGCACCTTTCCGTTCCCAATTTCCAGCAATTGATGTGAGAATATCTCAGCAGATCGATCGTTTTGCAGCTGGACACGCATATTTGTAGTTAATTTTAAAGTCTTTACATGTCGCCACAAAGTAGAGTATTTCAGGAAAGCATTTATTTCGTCCACTGGTGTCGATACACGAATTACAGGTAATGTTTTCCTGAAATCTCCTGCAAGTAATATTAATGCGTTCCAAATATTCTGATGTTTCCACGCAAATCTTGCAATGATGGATCAAGAACCTCGAGCGATTTTTTGTGCACCATTGTGCATTCATCCCAAACAATAAGTTTGCATTTCTGCAATACTTTTCCCATGACGGATGCTTTGGAAATGTTGCACATGGGAGTTTCAGTGAATTGCATGTTCAAATTATCGATTTCATTTGAAGTGATTTTGTTATAGAGCCAGATTAGTACATGTGCATGTGCCACATTGAACGCACCGCTTCTCGTCCAATCAGCGAAGTTAAGCAACGTTGGGTTTGGTTAGTACTTGGATGGGTGACCGCCTGGGAATACCAAATGCTGTTGGCATTAATAATTTTTTTCTTTTCCAGTCAAAGTCTATATAATAGTAGGTATATAAAAACACGCGCGTATTCGAATGCAATGTTGTGTAAAAATTTCAAAGCAATCGGTAAAAAACTTTCGGAGATTTAAGATTTTGAACAAACGAACATTTACATTTTTATTTAGATAGACAATTTTGTCCCCGGGATGCTGCCCACACCAGTCGACTGGCAACCGGGTACTTATTTTGCTGCTGGGTGAAATTGGACAGCGGGTATCTTAGGGAAACACGTCCTAATGTTTCTAGCCGTACCGGCGATCGAACCACGGACCTCAGTGTGTGAGCTGAGTGCATTAGCAATCGAGCTACGGGACACATACCTTTACCTTTGATGAGTTTCGAGAGTCTCTCTTCTCTCGTCTGGTGCTTGCCTGGTCAACCAGGCTGTTGCTGCTGGAGGCCCGCTGCCCCACATATCCACCACAGCCTGGTTTATCTGGCACTTGGTAAAAATACTTGCCCAGTTTCTTCTTGAAGGCTTCTGATACCTTTTGGTAAGATGTTGAATAGTCAATATATTCAATTAAAGAGAGAAATAAAAGAAGAAATAAGAAAAGCAAAAAGGGATTATGAGGCTAAGGTCGCAAGGGATTCGAAGGCTAACCCAAAAGGGTTCTTTCAGGTATACAGAAGATTAGGGACAAAGTAGGCCCACTTAAGAGTAACTCAGGACAGATCACGGACAGTGATAAGGATATGTGCGAACTTTCCAATGCCTATTTCCTCTCAGTTTTTAATCAGGAAGATACTAGCGAAATTCCAGAAATAATAAATTATGTAGAACAGGACGATAATAAACTATGCACTATTAGGGTAACTAGTGACATTGTCCTCAGACAAATAGAGAAATTAAAACCTAACAAATCCCCAGGCCCTGATGAACTGTTTGCAAGGGTTTTAAAGGAATGAAAAGAGGAACATAGCAAACCTTTGGCTAATCTTTTCAATATATCACTACAATCTGGCATAGTGCCAGACAAGTGGAAAATGGAAAATGTAATACTTATTTACAAGGCAGGTGACAGTTCCTTAGCTTCGAACTATAGACCAATAAGCCTTACCTCCATAGTTGGTAAATTCATGGAATTACTAATTACCGAAGCATTTCGTAGCCATATTGAAAGGCATAAATTGATTAATGAATCTCAACACGGTTTTACAAAGGGGCGTTCCTGTCTTACGAATATACTAACTTTCTTCACTAAGGTGTTTGAGGAGGTAGATCATGGTATTGAATATGATATTGAGTATATGGATTCAGTAAGGCTTTCGATAGAGTTCCATATCAGAAACTATTGAGAAAACGTAAGGCACACGGAATAGGAGAATTTTTTTCTTGGGTAGAGGCATGGTTCACAAATAGGCAGCAGAGAGTTTGCATAAATGGGGAGAAATCAGAATGGGGGCACGTCACAAGCGGTGTTCCACAGGGGTCAGTGTTGGTCCCCTTGTTCACAATTTACATAAACGACATAGATGAGGGAATAAATAGCGACATAAGCAAATACAGACAAATGCAAAGTTCTAAATGTTGGACAGGAAAATAACCATGCCACATATAAACTAAATAATGTAGATCTTAATATTACGGATTGCGAAAAGGATTTAGGAGTTCTGGTTAGCAGAAATCTAAAACCAAGACAACAGTGCATAAGTGTTCGCAATAAAGCTAACAGAATCCTTGGCTTCATATCAAGAAGTATATATAATAGAAGTCCTCAGGTTGTTCTTCAACTCTATATATCTTTGGTTAGGCCTCATTTAGATTATGCTGCACAGTTTTCGTCACCGTATTACAGAATGGATATAAATGCACTGGAAAACGTACAAAGGAGGATGACAAAGTTGATCCCATGTATCAGAAATCTTTCCTATGAGGATAGACTGAGGGCCCTGAATCTGTACTCTCTAGAAAGGCATAAAATTAGGGGGGATATGATTGAGTTGTATAAATAGAAAACAGGAATAAATAAAGGGGATGTAAATAGCGTGCTAAAAATATCTAGTATTGACAGGACTCGCAGCAATGGTTTTAAATTGGAAAAAATCAGATTCAGGAAGGATATAGGAAAGCATTGGTTTGGTAATAGAGTTGTGGATGAGTGTAGCAAACTCACGAGTACCGTCATAGAAGCTAAGACCTTGTGTAGTTTCAAAAATAGGTTGGCTAAATACATGAGTGGGTGTGAGTTGGACCTGACTAGCTTGTGCCGTGCTTCTCCCTTAAGTGAATGTGACTGACCTGACCAGGTCAAGGCATTGGCTTAAGTTGGTGGGAGAATTTTACCTACCTCGCATGGGCCAGTAGGCCTGCTGCAGTGCTCCTTCTTTCTTATGTTCTTATGCTGCGTTAGACACTAGTCGAGTGTCACCAATCCTGCCAGGTTGTCGTGCTGACCACTATAATACAGTGCAAAGTAGTCGTAGTGACCACTGCACCACTCAGCCAGGTGGTCGTACTGACCACTGCACCACAGACCCAGGTGGTCATACTGACCACTGCACCACAGAGCCAGTTAATCGTACTGACTACCGTACCAAAGAGCCAGATGGTCGTAATAACCACTGTTCCATAGATCCAGGTGGTTGTACTGATTACAGTACCACAGAGTCAGTTGGTTATTCTGACCACTGCATCACAGAGCCAGGTAGTCGAACTGACCACTGTACCATAGAGCCAGGTGGTCATACTGACCATTGCATCACAGAGCCAGGTGGTCGTATTGACAAATGTACCACAGGGCCAGTTGGTCGTACTGACCAATATACCACAGGGTCAGGTGGTCGTACTGACCAATGTACCACATGGTCAGGTGGTCGTACTGACCAATGTACCACATGGTCATGAGGTCGTTCACACCATTATTCCAGTTTATCAATAGCTTCTTCCGGTGTGAAACAGGTCTTCATCACTGTAGGGAAGCTCTTTAGCAGTGCTGGAAAGCTCTTCAGCAGTGCTGGAAAGCTCTTAAGCAGTGCTGGAAAGCTCTTAAGCAATGCTGGAAAGATCTTCAGCAGTGCTGGAAAGCTCTTCAGCAGTGCTGGAAAGCTCTTAAGCAGTGCTGGAAAGCTCTTAAGCAATGCTGGAAAGCTCTTCAGCAGTGCTGGAAAGCTCTTCAGCAGTGCTGGAAAGCTCTTTAGCAGTGCTGGAAAGCTCTTCAGCAGTGCTGGAAAGCTCTTAAGCAGTGCTGGAAAGCTCTTAAGCAATGCTGGAAAGATCTTCAGCAGTGCTGGAAAGCTCTTCAGCAGTGCTGGAAAGATCTTCAGCAGTGCTGGAAAGCTCTTTAGCAGTGCTGGAAAGCTCTTTAGCAGTGCTGGAAAACTCTTCAGCAGTGCGGGTATTAGATAACTCAATTCGAGTTTTGGGAGAACAGTCGATTTAGATTTATCACTTACGTCAAATCCTGTTGTTTACTAACTTCCTGTTTCTGTGGAAGTCGTCTGTTGTTCAGCACAAGTGCTTGGTCATAAAGCTGTATGGTTTTACCCTTGCATTTAAAACACGTCTTCAGTGAGCACTTACCCATCTTCTGTCCACCTAAACATTTAGTGCACCGTTTCAGCTGTTGAACACGTTGTTTCCGTGCCTCCATTGTTGTGTATTGACCACAAAACTGTGCCCAATGTGATCCATCACAAAGTACACATTTTGGAGTACGTTTATGTGTTACGGTCTGTTTACTGTCTGTTGTATTGGGCCCAAGACTGTTCAACTGTCTCTCAGCATACATAAGTGGGATTACCAATAGAACTCTGGCTGTTTTCAAGAAGACACTGGACAGGCACCAGAAGTAGTACCTAACCAGCGGGGCTGTGGGTCGTACGTCAGTTTGCGTGCAGCCAGCAGTAATAGCCTGGGCATTGACCCCAGAAACCCTTTCCAGGTATACTTCAGTGTGTGTTTGTGGAGTTTGTCTCTGTGTTTGTTTGTTGGATGTGTCTATGTGTGTGTTTGTTGGGTGTCTGTGTGTGTGTGTTTGAGGGGTGTGTCTCTGTGTGTTTTTGAGGTGTGTTTGTAGGGTGTCTCTGTGCGTGTTTGTGGAGTGTGTCTTGTGTGTGCTTTGGGGTGTGTGTCTGTGTGTATTTGTAGAGTGTATCTCTGTGTGTTTGTGGGGTGTCTCTGTGTGTGTTTATAGAGTGTTTATGTGTGTGTCTGTTGGGTGTGTCTATGTGAGTTTTTGTGAGAGGTGTCTGTGTGAGTGTTTCTAAGGTGTCTCTCCTTGTGTATTTGTGGGGTGTTTCTCTGGGTGTGTTTCTGGGGTGTCTCAGTGTGTGTTTTTTGAGTTTATCTCTGTGTGTGTTTGTGGGGTGTCTCTGTGTGTGTTTGTGTGGTGTGTCTCTGTGTGTGTTTGAGGGGTACTCACCTAATCGTACTCACCTAATTGTGGTTGCAGGGGTCGAGATTCAGCTCCTGGCCCCGCCTCTTCGCTGTCCGCTACTGGGTCTCTGCTCTCCCTGCTCCATGAGCTTTATCATACCTTGTCTTGAAACTATGTATGGTTCCTGCCTCCACTATATCTTTCTCTAGACTATTCCACTTCCTGACTACTCTGTGGCTGAAGAAATGCTTCCTAACATCCCTTTGACTCATATGAGTCTTCAGCTTCCAGTTGTGTCCCCTTGTTTCTGTGTTCCCTCTCTGGAACATCCTGTCACTGTCTACCTTGTCAATTCCCCGAAGTATTTTGTATGTCGTTATCATGTCTCCTCTAACCCTTCTGTCCTCCAGTGTTGTTAGTCCTATTTCCCTCAACCTTTCTTCATAGGACAGACCCCTGAGTTGTGGCACTAACCTTGTCGCAAATCTTTGCACTTTCTCTAGTTTCTTTACCTGCTTGACCAGGTGTGGGTTCCAGACTGGTGCTGCATATTCTAGTATGCGCCTGACGTACACGGTGTACAGTGTCTTGAACGATTCCTTGTTAAGGTAACGGAACGCTAATCTTAGGTTTGCCAGTCGCCCATATGCTGCCGCAGTTATCTGGTTGATGTGTGCCTCCGGAGACGTGCTTGGCGTTATACTCACCCCAAGGTCTTTCTCCTTTGCCGAGGTTTGTAGCCTTTGTCCACCTAGCCTGTACTCTGTCAGCGGTCTTCTTTGCCCTTCTCCGATCTGTGTGTGTGTTTGAGGGGTGTATCTCTGTGTGTGTTTGTGGGGTGTCTGTGTGTGTTTGTGGTTTGTGACTCTGTGAGTTTGTGGGGTGTAACTCTGTGTGTGTTTGTGGGGTGTGTCTCTGTGTGTGTTTGAGGGATGTGTCTCTGTGTATGCTCGTGGGGTGTGATTTTGTGTGTGTTTGAGGGATGTGTCTCTGTGTATGTTTGTGGGGTGTGTTTTTGTGTGTATTTGGAGTTTACTTGGAGTTTACCTTGTGGGAGTTTTTTTTGTATGTGTTTGTGGGGTGTGTTTCTGTGTGTTTGTGGAGTATGTCTCTGTGTGTGTTTGTGGAGTATGTCTCTGTGTGTGTTTGTGGGGTGTGTATCTGTTTGTGTTTGTAGGGTGTGCTTCTGTGTGTGTTTGAGAGGTGTGTCTCTGTGCTTGTTGGATGTGTCTAATTGTGTGTTTATGAGGTGTGTCTCTGCGTTTGTGGGGTGTGTCTCTGTTAGTTACCATTTTGTCCTAGGCACATGTCGATTAGACACTAGGCCTGTTGTATGTATGTCTGTGTGTGTGTGTGTGTGTAACGAAACACTTCAAAATGTTTCGGCCCCGCCGGGAATTGAACCCGGGCCCTCCGTGCGTGAAGCAAGAGCGCTAGCCACCATGCCATCGGGGCGTGTATGTGTGTTTGTGGGGTGTGTCTCTGTGTGTGTTTGTCAGGTGTCTATCTCTGCGTGTTTGAAGGGTGTCTCTTTGTGTGTTTCTAGTGTGTGTCTCTGTGTGTGTTTCTAGGGTGTGTGTGTGGGGTGTGTGTTTCTAGGGTGTGTTTGTGGGGTGTGTCTCTGTGCTTGTGGAGTGTGTCTGTGTGTGTGTTTGAAAGGTGTGTCTCTCTGTGTGTTTGTGGAGTGTGTCTCTTTGTGTGTTTATAAGGTGTGTCTCTCTATGTGTTTATGGGGTGTGTCTCTATGTGTGTTTGTGGGGTGTGTCTATGTGTGTGTTTGTCGGGTGTGTCTCTTTGTGTGTTTCTAGTGTGTGTTTGTGGGGTGTGTCTCTGTGTGTGTTTGTGGGGTGTGTCTCTGTGTGTGTTTGAGGAGTGTGTCTCTGTGCTTGTTGGGTGTGTCTCTGTGTGTGTTTGTAGGGTGTGTATCTGTTTGTGTTTGTGGTGTGTCTCTGTGTTTGATGGGTGTGTTTCTGTGTTTGTGGGCTGTGTCTTTGTGTTTGTGGGGTGTGTTTCTGTGTTTGTAAAAGTGTCTCTGCAGATATAGATAAATGAGTGACTAATAAATGTGGTTTAAACTGCAAAATTCTCATATATTTTTGTTCAGTACTGCCTTTGTCATTTTAACTTAATTCCATTACGATATAATAATTGGTCATCGTATATGTTAAGAGGGCAACCTAACCTAACTTAACCAAACCTAACCTAACCAAACCTAACCTAACCTAACCAAACCTAACCAAACCTAACCTAACCTAACGTAACCAAACCTAACCAAACCTAACCTAACCTAACCAAACCTAACCAAACCTAACCTAACCTAACCTAACCAAACCTAACCTAACCAAACCTAACCTAACCAAACCTAACCTAACCTAACCAAACCTAACCAAACCTAACCTAACCTAACCTAACCAAACCTAACCTAACCTAACCAAACCTAACCAAACCTAACCTAACCTAACCTAACCAAACCTAACCTAACCTAACCAAACCTAACCTAACCTAACCAAACCTAACCAAACCTAACCTAACCAAATCTAACCAAACCTAACCTAACCTAACCAAACCTAACCTAACCTAACCAAACCTAACCAAACCTAACCTAACCTAACCTAACCAAACCTAACCTAACCTAACCAAACCTAACCAAACCTAACCTAACCTAACCAAACCTAACCAAACCTAACCTAACCTAACCTAACCAAACCTAACGTAACCAAACCTAACCAAACCTAACCTAACCTAACCTAACCAAACCTAACCTAACCTAACCAAACCTAACCAAACCTAACCTAACCTAACCAAACCTAACCAAACCTAACCTAACATAACCTAACCAAACCTAATCTAACCTAACCTAACCTAACCTAACCAAACCTAACCTAACCTATCCTAACCTAACCTAACCTTACCTAATCTAACCTAACCTAACCTTACAGAACCTAACCTAACCTATCCTAACCTAAGCTAACCTAACCTTACAGAACCTAACCTACCCTAACTTAAGCAAACTTAACCTAACCTAAGCTGTCTGAAGGAATCTTACAGGAGACAAGAATCACAGGAAATTGAAAAAAAAATACTTATCTACTGCCAAATCTAAGGGAAAAACCAGCATCCAGTATTGTTCAGTGTTCAGCGAGCCGCTGCCCAGACTAAGGGTCGACAATCCAAATGAATTCTTTATAAACGAAACGCAAAATTTGGTCATCTTAAAAATCTCGAATATTATTCTAACTCCACAAGACTTTGAAAAGGCAATACATGACATGCCTATGCACTCTGCCCCAGGCCCAGACTCATGGAACTTCGAGTTCATTAAGAATTGCAAGAAACCCATATCGCGAGCCTTCAGCATTCTATGGAGAGGGAGCATGGACACAGGGGTCATCCCACACACACTAAAAACAACAGACATAACCCCACTCCACAAGAGTGGCAGTAAAACAATTGCAAAGAACTACAGACCAATGGCACTAACATCCCATATCATAAAAATCTTTGAGAGGGTTCTAAGAAGCAAGATCGCCAACCACCTAGATACCCATTAATTACACAACCCAGGGCAACACGGGTTTAGAGCAGGTCGCTCCTGCTTGTCCCAGCTCCTGGACCACTATGACAGGGTCCTGGATGCTGTTGAGGATAAACAAAATACACATGTAGTATACATAGACTTTGCAAAAGCTTTCGACAAGTGTGACCATGGTATAATAGCACACAAAATGCATGATAAAGAAATAACAGGAAAAGTTGGTAGATGGATCTATAACTTCCTGACACATAGAACACAAAGAGTAATAGTAAACAGAGTAAAGTGTGAGGCAGCTACTGTGAAAAGCTCTGTTCCACAGTACTCGCTCCCATTCTATTCCTCATCTTCATATCTGACATAGACAGAGATGTAAGCAATGGCAGTGACCTCCATTGAAGACACTGCAAAACAACAAGCGGACATCAATCTTCAAATGGGCTACTCAAAACAATATGAAGTTCAATGAGGAGAAATTTCAACTATTCAGATATGGAAAACTTGAGGAAATAAAAAATTGTATCACGGTATACGACAAATTCTAACTATACAATAGAGCGAAAAAGAAATGTAAATGATTTGGGAGAGATAATATCAAAGGATCTCGCCTTCAACCACTCCTCATATGACATGCTTCTTAGCTCTGGGACTAGTCTCAATGCAAACCTTTGCACTTTCTTTAGTTTCTTAATGTACTTGGCCAGGTGTGGGTTCCAAACTTGTGCTGCATACTCCAATATGGGCCTGACGTAAACGGTGTGCAGTTTTGAACGATTCCTTACTAAGGTGTCGGAACGCTATTCTTAGGTTTTCCAGGCTCCCATATGCTGTGACAGTTATCTAGTTGATGTGCGCCTTAGGAGATGTGCTCGGTATTATACTCACTCCAAGATCCTTTTCCTTGAGTGAGGTTTGCATTAAGAGTACAGGCCCCCTAGCCTGTACTCCGTCTGTGGCCTTCTTTGCCCTTCTCCAATCTTTATGCCAGTTGCTGGACTTGGCTTGCAGCCTGTCCAGGTCCCTTTGTAGTCCTGATTGATCCTCATCCAAATTAATTATTCTCATTAACTTCACGTCATCTGCAAACAGGGACACTTGTGACTCTATCCCTTCTGTCATGTCATTCACATACGCCAGAAACAGCACCAGTCATAGGATCCCCGTCTGTGGAACCCCTCTCGTCTTAGTCACCCACTCTAACACAGCATCATGTACCGTGACTTGTTCCTGCCTCCGTGTCAGGTATTCTCTGATCCATTGCAGTGTCTTTCCTGCAATGCATGCCTCATCCTCTAGCTTTTGCACTAATCTCTTGTGTGAAACAGTGTCGAAAGCCTTCTTGTAGTCCAAGAAAATGCAATCTACCCATCGCTATCTCTCTTGTTTACCTTGTCATAAAGCTGCAGTAGCTTCGTGACAACGGATTTCCCTTCTCTGAAACTGTGTTGGTTGTTGTGTATTATTTTGATCCTTTCTAGGTATTAATGTTATTTTATTTTTTTACCCATTTATATAAGATTTTCATTATTTTGTTGTGTCATTGGAATAACTGGAACTTCGCTTTCCAAGTCTTTCCTCACAATAATGAACTTGGTAAAGTTGTAAACAACTTTATTTACATTTTCTGTACACAGGTACAAACAGAAGCGCAGACTATAAGACAGACCACCATTAAAGGACCCACCAAGGAGTAATACACACTACTAAGGTAATCATCAAGAGGTAGTTTTCTGAGTACCATATATTCATACCACAAATATTTAAACTTAGTTTGAGTATGTGCAGAAGAGCAGCAATATAGGCAGATACTTTATCATCTATTATAATGAAAAGGGAGAGAAAGCAAAGTGAGTTTGCTCACTGAAGAGCTAGTGAGAGACTGTTCTGCAGACCAGAGGGTAGGTAAAAATGTCAGGTCATCTGGAGGTCAACCCCTCAACCTGATTGGTTGTTGTTACAACTGGTTGCCAAAAACTGAACATTTCAGGGAATTGTAGACTTCCAACTTGGTTAATTATTTAGGAAGTATTTGACGCACACCAAAAAATGCAAAGTAATTTGTACTGACCTCACCTCAGATAATCAATGATTTATAATGTTACTTATAGGCTACTTAATGAAGGATGAGGAATAGCCTTTGTTTATCAATTAAATAAGTCATAAGTGAGTTTCAATGTAGCATTGGGTAAAAAAGAATATTGTAGAAGCTATTGTAGATCAATATAATATTTAGTGACTATCATAGTAGGAATATGTATATGAACATTTCTCCTAGAAAATGTGCACGACAAGTGAATTTTCTCTTCTGACTCAGATGGACAAAAGAAGCGAAAAAGACGAAGTCTATGTTAATTGGATTTTAGATCGAATCAACCCAGGTATCAGCCCGAACAAACTCATTGACATCTACGACGAGATCTGCTCACATTATGATAAGGTAAACCATTGTAAAGGCATATATATATGTGAATTAGAATTATATAGTTTTTTTATTAACACATCCACCGTCTCCCACCAAGGCAGGATGCCACGAAAAAGAAAAACTTTCATCATCATTCACTCCATCACTGTCTTGCCAGAGGCGTCCTTACACTACAGTTATAAAACTGCAACATTAACACCCCTCCTTCAGAGTGCAGACACTGTACTTCCCATCTCCAGGACTCAAGTCCGGCCTGTCGGTTACCCTGAATGCTTTCATAAATGTTACCTTGCTAACACTCCAACCATTTATCTCCATACACTACTAACATGCTCATGCATGCTTGTTGAAGTCCAAGCCCCTCACAAACAAAATCTCCTTTATTCTCTTCCTCCAACCTATCCTAGGCCGACCCCTATCCCCGTCTTCCCTCCACTATAGATTATACTCTCGAAGTCATTCTATTTAGTTCAATCTCTACATGTCCTAACCACCTCAACAACCCGTCCTCAGCGCTCTGGATTATTGTTTTCGTAATCCCACAGCTCCTCCTAATCTCCAAACTACGAATTATCTGCATAATATTCTCACCACACACATTTCCCTAAGACATGATATCTCCACTGCCTCCAACCTCCTACTTGTAGATGAATGGTTCAGAGAACCGACAAGTTATAAATTAGACAGATATGCAACACTTGGGTATCTTTATTGAAGAAACGTTTCGCCACACAGTGGCTTCATCAGTCCAATACAAAGCAGAAAGGTGTAAGGAGAGGAGGAGTTTGAGGTAATCAGTCCCTCGGCCTGGAGTCGATGTGTTCAGTCCATCAATCTTGTAGGAATACAGCACAGGGCCGCAGAGGTGGCTTATATACTGTAGTCAGGTGAGGTGAAGCAGGAGGAGGCTTGTCATAGTGGTACCATCCACTAGTCGAAGTAGGTCTTCGTCCTAAGGTTGGACAAGTGTTGAAGAATTCGTTTGTATCAAGATCCCAAGTTGTTGCTGTGTCAGACAGGATGTAGATGAATGGTTCAGAGAACCGACAAGTTATAAATTAGACACATATGCAATGTGAAGGTTGTCGCCAATCTTCTTAGGAAAAGTATAATAGAAAAAGACAATAATAACAAGAAATTTAAATAATAAATACGTAAATATGATTATAATAATCCTATCTTAAGAAAAATGAAAACAAAAAATATATATATCTGATCCAAAGCTAGGTATTTACAGTAGTGTTGATCTAGGTACTACACAGAAGCAATGAATCCATGTTAGACTCCGTGGTGTTTGTGGTGGTGTTGTTGTTGTTGTTGCCTCGATGTTTTCCACAAATCCATCAGTTTCCAACATCCACAATGTCACAAATGATGTCAGGGACTCAGGTGAAAGTTGACCCCTGCTAATGTACAGTTGCCAGAGGTTTCTAGTGTGGACTTAGTAACTACTGGTGTAGCTAAGAATTAGTAGTACTCTGTTTCTCACTTGGTGAGTACGCCGGCCCCCCACTCAGCCTTGAATCCGATGATCTGAGCGGACACAGAGGACTGTGAAAGAAACCACAAGAATTACTCACCACTCTAGTATTAATTTACATAGTAGGCATAAGGCCTTTAAAAGAAATGGCGAAACTGTAATAAATAACTTTACCAAAAACCAAGGCAGGACATAGCAGAAGTTAATGTTGCTAAACATGAGTGAAGCTCCAAAAAAATTAAAGAGTGAAGCTCTTGAACATAAAATAATGAAGATACGAGCAGCCGTGAAGTACTTACAGTGAGATCGAGCGTGGTCAGTCGAGTGATTTCAACCTGTGGCCGGAGCCCAGCATTACACCTCTCACCGGGTGGAAAATGGGGGGGGGGGGGGGTATAGCAGCAGCTAGACACTCACCCCACTTCAACAAGCCAATTACCATTCAACCATCACTCTACATACCTTCACACTTTCATCACTCCTATCTATGGACTTTTCCCTCACACTCCCCCATACCAAAACTGCTAGTCAAGGAATAGAAGTAGAAATTATGAGGTAAAAGTCCCCCCAAAAAAAGAAAGTCGCATAAGTACAAATATTCTACTGACTGTCACGACTTAACCAGTCAGAGAAATAATTAGATGCACCATTGATATACACAATATGAAACTTAAAAGCCTGGAGTGCCAATGTCCACCTCAAGAGGCGACTGTTGGTTCCCCTAAAAGTTTCTAGGTATACCAATGGTTTATGATCTGTTTCTAGAATGAATTCTTTCTCCAGTAAATAGAATTTATTTTATGGGTATCTCGTTTCCGGTGGAGAGAATTTATAGGCTCAGAAGTACCGGAAGCAGGGTCGTGGATATGAGGTGTAGTAAGCCATTGACACCTGTTGCACGACCCATACTTCTTGGACACCTGCGTGTACATATGTGGCCAGAAATACGTATGTCTGATTTTATGCCACATCTTACGATGGGCCCAGTGTTCGGTCACTGGCAGGTCATGAGCCATTTGGAGAATCGACTCGCGGCATTGTTCGGGAATGACTAGGAGGGAATAATCTACTGTAAGATAATTAGGTTTAAACACAGATTTATATAAGATCCCGTCACGATATTCAAAATTATGTGAAGAGTATCTTCCCTGGATAACTGTCTTATTTATTGCATGACTATGGCAATACCGAAGTGAAGGGCAAGTCTGCTGTAAATTGATAAAGTCATCTTTGGACCGAAGATCTGTGGCAATTAAAGGATCAATAGAAGGTGAAGCCTGAGCTTTAGTCTTTACTTTACTTGGGACAGATTATATATGTCCTCTACTGAGTGAACAGGTGATCCTGCCATCTCGATTCCGAGTGCAGTATCATCTGTTTCTACTTTTAAATGACTATTACTATGAGATAAGGGAGATTTAGCAATAGAACTCCCAAGGATTTTATCTACCTTGGGAGGAGGCTGAGCTGAAAAACTTGCATCTATGTGAGGTGACGAAAGATCGCTCTTCCAAGGAGGAATGGCACCTTTAACGTTACCTATTATTATAAAACAAGTTGTGATGGGAGCTAGTACAGCATTAGTCCAACCTGTAAACCATTTGGACCTGATGTAACACCGCATGGTAGGAAACGTGTCTGTACGGCCCAAGTAATCTGAAAGAGTAGTGTGGGCATGTGTGGGTTTGAGATTAGGGAACAGTTTATCCGAAATGACTATACAAGTGCATCCAGTGTCTCTTAATATCTTAGATACCTTAAGACCATTAACTGTTCCTGAACAGAAGGGTGCTTGTTCATTACCTTCTTTGACGCATCTACCCTCCTTGTGAACTATCTTAGAAGGGCAATCGGGGCGTTTATGTCCTTTTCCACCACATACATGACAAACTGGGATAAATTATTTTTGTTCTCCTCTACATGAGACTTAACCTTTGGTTCAGGTGAACCATTGCCCTTAGGGATCGACCCCTTCAGGCCCTTATAGGAATTATGGGCTTCCGCATACAAGTCAGCAGCTTCAGCAACTTCCGCAGCCGTAATCAGATTACGTTCTCTAATGAAGGTTCGTATTTGGTGGGGCAGAGCCGTCAGGAACTGGTCGGCAACCATGAAATCTCTAAGAGCTTCATAAGTGTGATCAATTCCTGCACTGTCTATCCAAAAATCAAACAAACGAAAGAGAGTAAGTAATCTGTAACTGCTGGAAATTCTGACCGTGTTGTAATGCGGCATACCTGAAATTCTTCCTATAAGAGTTAGTGGTTTTCTGGTAAGCCTTAAGAATTGCCTTCTTCAACAGATTATAGTCACAAATGATAACATGTGACAAAGTTGCATAAATGTTCAAAGCTGTTCCTGAGAATAACATACCCAGCCTAGTAGCCCAAGAATCAAATGGCCATTCACAGAGGGAAGCTGTATTTTCAAATCTGATTATATAAGAAGTTATGTCTTCTCCCTCTGTGAAGGGTGGTAAGTTAGGTGTGGGCGTATATGAAGGAGTGGGACGCTCCACTACGCCCTCATTTAATTTCTGCTGGTTAAGAACTAGTTTCTTATTCTCTAATTCCAGGCGAGCTTTCTCTAACTCAAGATCTTTCTCTTTCTCTCGTGCATCACGTTCCCTAGCCTGTTGTTCACGTACTTGTGCTCTCTCTTCACGATCAAGTCTATCACGTTCTTTTTTTTCTTCTCTTTCAAGTTTTTTTCTCCTTTTTCTCTTCTCTCTCAATTCTCTCTCTCTCTTTTTTCTCTTCTTGTTCTCTTTCTAACTGTCTCTCTTGTCTTTCTCTTTCAATTTTCTCTTTCTCCTTTCTCTCTTCTCGTTCTCTATCTAACTGTCTTTCTTGTCTCTCTCTTTCAATTTCATTTTTTCTTTCCTGTGTCTTAGCAGCTATGAAAGATTCTAAAGTTTTCCCCGTAATACGTAGCTTCACCCCAGCATTCAGCCAGAACTGGTATTCCTCCATACTAACCGGGATAACTTAACTTACTGGGTGAATGAAACAGATATAATAGAAAACGGAGGGTTCAAATCCTGCTCCGCTACAACTGAATAATAATAATAATAATAATAATAATTTTTATTTCAATGCATGTTACAAGTGTACAATGTTATTGATAGTTACAATTATAAAACAATTATAAAACTGTAATGCAAGGAGAGCCACTGGCATGCCATGGCATTAGGGGCAGTTTATTCTAGAGACTTATTCACTAAGTACTTAATGCTAAAGAAATTGATTGAGTTTATTCTAGTTCTGTATTATTTAAATTATTAAATGGTTATACATACTATTAAAAGACAATACAAGAGAAATTGATTGAGTTTAATCTAGTTGTAGAATTTATTTCAAATTACAGTATGTTGATGCTATACTAGTATAATAACAATACTAGAAATAGTTTTTAGAGTTTCATCTAGGTATATATTTTATTTCAAATTAAGAAAATGATGATACTATAAGATATTAAATGACAATATGATGATATGAAATTGCAACAAGTGTTAAGGAGGATGAACATATCAAATTGAGAACTTCTTAAGTAAAATAATATTGGGTTTGGAAGTTTGTTACAGTATGAGTATTTAGTATAGGGTGAGTAGGTGATTTTTGAGAAGAGTCTTGAATTTGATTTTCCGACAAGGTTAACTTGATATTTACTGGTAATGAATTCCAGATTTTGGGGCCCTTTATGTGCATAGAATTTTTACATTGGTTAGTATGGACTCGGGGTATGTCAAATAGTGATCTGTGTCTTGTGTCATGTTCGTGGGACCTATTAAAGTTGTTTAGGAGAATTCTGAGCGCAGGGTTGATATTAGCATGTAGAGTTTTATGTATGCAGAAGGCACATGAATAGGTATGAATATTTTTTATGGTGAGTAGTTTTAAGGTTCTGAATATAGGTGGAGTATGCTGTCTAGAGTGGGAATTTGTTATCATCCTGACTGCAGCCTTTTGCTGGGTTATGAGTGGTCTAAGGTGATTTAATGTTGTTGAGCCCCATGCACAGATTCCATAGGTGAGATAAGGGTAGATACGAGAATGATATAGTGCAATGAGAGCTGGTTGAGGCACATAATAGCGTATCTTAGATAATATACCTACTGTCCTTGAAATTTTCTTGGAAATTTGTTGTATGTGTGTTTGGAATTTAAGACTACTGTCAA
>WNWK01023030.1:0-31640 GCA_009830355.1 Cherax destructor
ATACCCATATAAGGTGTTGGTACCACTATTTTTCTTTCCTTTTTTTGCCTCCAGGGAAAAGTTTTTTCCCACAGATCCTCCCCCCCCCTTTCCCTTTTTTTTTTCCTTCATAACAGGTTTTAACCCCCTTCCCTAAACCCATCCCACCGCAACTCCCAAATATCGAAAACTTTACTTCTTCCATAACCCCTCTCCCAATGTGTTCCAATTTTTTTCTTTATTTAAATCGTTTGATACCCTTCACCTTCTCTTATCTATGTTCACTTTCAACTTTTCCTTTACCCCCCCTAAATGCCACTAACCTTTGCAACCTTTTTTTAAAATTTTAAAAAAAGTATCATCGAAAAAGTAACTGTGTCAACTCCCTTTTGCTTTAATTCCCATAATTTAATCCCCCCCTATCCCCAACACCCTGTTTATTTTTTTACAAATCTAAAATATATTAAAAACGGTGACTCACAACCCCCTGTCTAAGACCTACTTTTGGGAATAATCCCCCTCTCCCCTACCCCAACCTGGCCTCACTATCCTCAAAAAAACTTTTAAATTTTTTTAAATACCTTTCCATACACTTGAAAATTTCCCACATTGTCCTCTATCATATCCTTTTCTAAATCTAAAATAATAAAAGTTCTCTCCCTTTATCTAAATACTGCCCCTGTTTTGTTCCTGAAACATTGTCTACCATCCCTCCCCTCTAAAGCCTCCTTGTCATCTGCAATCCTATTTTGTCTTACCCCCCAATTTTTCAATAAAACCCTGCCATTTTTCCTGGTATCTAAAAACGTTTCCCCAATTTTACCTTCACCCCCTTTCCCCCTTTACAAAAGGAACTATAAGCTCTCTGAATCCTATCCTTCCCTTTCATACATTTAAAAAAAAAAACCAAACCCCCAACCCTATACCCCCCCCTTTTTAAATTTCTGTCATGATCCGCAGTTCCGCTGTTTTCCCCATTTCATTCTGGCCTCACCCCTCCCCCCACTCCTCCTGCTTTTCCCACCCCAAAAAGGTTTCCCCTGGTCATGAAAAACCCCCTCCTTTTTATCGACATTTCAATTTCCCTCAAAATTTTCCCCCCATTAAAACCTCCGTCCCCATCACTAACTCCCACTCTATTTTAACTGACAAATCCATTCTTCCCCTAGGCTTTCTTACCTTGTTTATCTCACTCCAAATTTTTTTCGTTTTCAGCAAAATTTCTTGACAGAGCCTCTCCCATTCTTTCATCTGTCTTCTTTGCACTCCTCTCACCATTCTCTTCACTTTCTTTTACTCTCCATATACTCTGCTCTTCTATAACACTTCTGTTTTGTAAAAACCTCTCATAAGCTACCTTTTTCTCTTTTATCACACCCTTTACTTCTTCATTCCACCACTCACTCCTCTTTCCTCCTGCACCCACCCTCCTATAGCCACAAACTTCTGCCTCACATTCTAATACAGTGGACCCTCGCCATTCAAATTTAATCCGTTCCAGGAGCTTGTTCTTAACATGAAATGTTCGAAGGCGATTTAATTTTTCCCATAAGAAATAATGGAAATACAATTAATCCGTTCCAGAAATCCAAAAATATATAAAAAATATTATATTTTAATAAAATTAAGCTTCTACATAGACAAAAACATTAAATACTACAGTGCTGTACTACTAAAAGTATTAGTAAATAAATGCAAGTCTTTTTACTTACCATTATTGAAGATTGTTGATGGCATATGGAAGAGAGGGAGGAGGGGGAGGGAGGAGGGTTAGTGTTTGGAAGGGAATTCCCTTCCAGAAGGACTTCAGTACCAAAGCCCTATCTGGGGTTACTTCTTTCTTTGTCTTTTAATCCCACTAGGACCAGCTTGGGAGTCACTGGACCTTTAACAAAATAACTGTCCAAGTCTTCTGTTTCTGCGCCTTTCAACATGTTCCTGAAGAAGGACATTGTTTGGTCACTGAACATGCTGCTGTTATGGCTTGTTTGAGCTTGTTCAGAGTGGTATTTTTCAACAAAACCTGCAATCTATTCCACATTGTACACATCTCCTTAATCTCGAAGGCACCTTCTTCAGCCCCTCTTCCTCCTCCTCCTCCCGTGAATCAATAGCCTCAAATCTGGTCTGATGCTCTTCCATTTCCAGCTCTTGCAGCTCTTGAGTTGTTAGCTCTACCCTGTGGCCTCACTAGCTCTTCCCATCATCGCCACTCACCTCCAACCCATGGACTTCCCAATTCCACAATACAGTCCACAACAGGCGGGGTCGGCAGGGTCAGGGTCAGCCTCAAACCCTTCAAAATCCCTCTGTTGGACACAACCTGGCCACAATGGTCTCCAAGCAGAGTTCAAAGTCCTGAAGTCCTCCCTCCCAAGCCTTGCCTATAAGGCCTATGCAGCTGTAGATATTGAAATGATTCTTCCAGAACTCTCTAAGGGGTCAATTCACTATCCGAGGTCATTTCAAAGCACTTTTCAAACACTGCTTTTGTGTAGAGTTTTGAAGTTACAGATGACCTGCTGGTCCATGGGCTGGAGGAGAGAGTGGTGTTAGGATGCAGAACTTCAGTTTTATAAATTTGAAGTCTTCACACAGTAGGTCTTCCATGTTTTGAGGATGTGAAGGAGCATTGTCCAGCAACAGGAGGCACTTTTGTCCAAACCCTTTTCCTGTAGGTATTTTCTCCACTTCATGGATCCAGTCATGAAAAGGTGCTTTGGAACCATGCATTCTGACTAGCTCCACAAGACACACAACTACTTTTGCGACATTGTGTCTCTTGAACCTCTGGGATTTTCTGAGTGATACACTAGTAGGCTTTAATTTAAAATCCCACTAGCATTGCACACATCATGAGGTTAGCCTGTCTTTCATAGGCTTGTGTCCTGGCAGTGCCTTTTCCTTCTGAGTAATGTAGGTCCTGTTGGGCATTTCTTCCAAAACAGGCCTGTTTGCACAATTGAACACTTGTTCAGGTTTCAATTTTCAGTCTTTATGTAGTCCTGAAACTCCTTTATGAATTTTCAGCTGCATATTTGTCTGAACTGGCAGCCTCACCATGCCTTACCACATTATGTATGCCACTACGATTTTTAAATCTCTCAAACCAACCTTTGCTGGCTTTAAATTCACTACCATTACAATCGCACTGGTTGCAGGCATTTTCTTTAAAGATCGACATGCAAGTGCCTTGCCTTTTCACAAATAATGACTCAGACACACTATAAAACCCCAACTCTTTATCGTGATCCACACCAGCAACAACTTTTCAATCTCTTGATTATTTGTGGTCTGTTTTTGGCTCGCACAGTAACACCTTTTGCAACATCAGCTTGTTAATTTCTTCCTTCTTAAGCAGGATAGAAGTGATAATTGACCTGTTTTTGCCATATATCCTGGCAAGATCACACAATCGCACACCACTCTCGTATTTTTGTATTATTTCCTTCTTCATTTCTACGGTGTTTCTCACTTTTATCAGCCCAGGGAGTTCCACTAGGAACTTTCTTGGGACCCATGGTAGCTTATTTCACAGTCGCACTTAATGAACAAACTACAAAAATTATAATTAAGTGTGAAATGTCTGGGGAGCGTGCAGGGTATTGTTCTCTCGAGTGTAAACAACGCGGGACTGGCTCTCACGCCTGCGCTGTGGGCACCAAGCGCCTGGGCCGACAGGTCACGAACGATTCGTTCAACTCGCGATAATTTGTTCGCATGACGATATCGAAATTTTTGTACTAATGACGATTTGTTCGACTGCCGAGCCGTTCGAATAGCAGGGGTCCACTGTACTGCATTTTTAAAACTATCCCAACTCTCTTCAACCCCCCCACTACTCATACTTGCACTAGCCCACCTTTCTGCCAATAGTTGCTTATATCTCACCCCAAATTTACCTACTACTTCCTCCACAACATATTTACCCACTTTAGCATTAAGATCCCCAACCACAATTACTCTCTCACTTGGTTCAAAACTCCCCACACACTCACTCAACATTTCCCAAAATCTCTCTCTCTATTCTACACTTCTCTCTTCTCCAGGTGCATAAACACTTACTATAACCCACTTTTCATATCCAACCTTTATTTTACTCCACATAATCCTTGAATTTATACATTATATTCCCTCTTTACCTGCCATAACTGATTTTTTTTTTATTAATACATCGGCCGATTCCCACCAAGGCAGGGTGGCCCGAAAAAGAAAAACTTTTGTCATCATTCACTCCATCACTGTCTTGCCAGAGGGGTGCTTTACACTACAGTTATAAAACTGCAACATTAACACCCCTCCTTCAGACTTATTCCCCTATAATTTTTGCACTCTCTTTTGTCCCCTTTGCCTTTATACAAAGGAACAATACATGCTCTCTGCCAGTCCCTAGGTACCTTACCCTCTTCCATACATGTATTAAATAATAGCACCAACCACTCCAAAAATATATCTCCGCCTGCTTTTAACATTTCTACCTTTATCCCATCAATCCCAGCTGCCTTACCCCCTTTCATTCTACCCACTGCCTCACGAACTTCCCCCACTCACACAACTGCTCTTCCGCACTCCTACAGAGATGTTATTCCTCCTTGCCCTATACACGAAATCACAGCTTCCTGTCTTCATCAACATTTAACAACTCCTCAAAATATTCCCTCCATCTTCCCGATACCTCTAACTCTCCATTTAATAACTCTCCTCTCCTATTTTTAACTGTCAAATCCATTTGTTCCCTAGGCTTCCTCAACTTATTAATCTCCTCCAAAACTTTTCTTATTTTCAACAAAATTTGTTGATAACATCTCACCCATTCTCTCATTTGCTCTCTTTTTACATTCTTAACCACTCTCTTAACCTCTTTTTTTCTTCATATACTCTTCCCTCCTTGCATCACTTCTACTTTGTAAAACCTCTCTATGCTAACTTTTTCTCCCTTACTACTCTCTTTACATCATCATTCCATCAATCGCTCTTCTTCCCTCCCGCACCCACTTTCCTGTAACCACAAACTTCTGCTGAACACTCTAACACTACATTCTTTAACCTACTCCATACATCTTCGACCCCATTGCCTACACTCTCACTAGCCCATCTATCCTCCAATAGTTGTTTATATCTTACCCTAACTGCCTCCTCTTTTAGTTTATAAACCTTCACCCTCTCTTACTTACTGCTTCTATTTTCCTTGTATCCCATCTACTTTTTACTCCCACTTTAGCTACAACTAAAGTGATCTGATATATCTGTGGCCTCTCTATAAACATGTACATCCTGAAGTCTACTCAACAGTCTTTTATTTACCAATACATAGTCCAACAAACTACTGTCATTATGCCCTACATCATATCTTGTATACTTATTTACCATCTTTTTCTTAAAATATGTATTACCTATAACTAAACCCCCTTTTTATAAAGTTCAATCAAAGGGCTCCCATTTTCATTTACACCTGGCACCCCAAACTTACCTACCACACCCTCTCTACATGTTTCTCCTACTTTAGCATTTAGGTCCCCTACTACAATTACTCTCTCACTTGGTTCAAAGGTTCCTATACATTCGCTTAACATCTCCCAAAATCTCTCTCTCTCCTCTACACTTCTCTCTTCTCCAGGTGCATACACGCTTATTATAACCCACTTTTCGCATCCGACCCTTATTTTAATCCACATAATCCTTGAATTTACACATTTATATTCCCTCTTCTCCTTCTATAACTGGTCCTTCAACATTATTGCTACCCCTTCCTTAGCTCTAACTCTCTCAGATACTCCTGACTTAATCCCATTTATTTCTCCACACTGAAACTCCCCTACCCCCTTCAGCTTTGTTTCGCTTAGGGCCAGGACATCCAACTTCTTTTCATTCATAACATCAGCAATCATCTCTTTCTTATCATCCGCACTACATCCACGCACATTCAAACATCCCAGTTTTATAAAGCTTTTCTTATTCATTTTTTTAGTAAATGTGTACAGGAGAAGGGGTTACTAGCCCATTGCTCCCGGCATTTTAGTCGCCTTATACGACACGCATGGCTTACGGAGGAAGAATTCTTTTCCACTTCCCCATGGACAATAGGGGAAATAAAGAAGAACAAGAGCTATTAAGAAAAAGAAGAAAAACATAGATGTGTGTATGTATATATATGCATGTGCATGCCTGTGTAGTGTAACCTACATGTAAGTAACTGATTATTCAACATTAGTGTAACCTACATGTAAGTAACTGATTATTCAACATTATTGCCACTCCTTCTTTAGCTCTAACTCTATTTGAAACCCCTGACCTAATCCCATTTATTTCTCCCCAACTGAAACTCTCCTACCCCCTTCAGCTTTGTCTCACTTAAAGCCAGGACATCCAGCTTCTTTTCATTCATATATATATATTTTTCTTCTTTCTTTCAACATGTCTGCCGTTTCCCACCGAGGCAGGGTGGCCCAAAAGGAAAAACGAAAGTTTCTCCTTTTATATTTAGTAATATATACAGGAGAAGGGGTTACTAGCCCCTTGCCCCTGGCATTTTAGTCGCCTCCTACGACACGCATGGCTTACGGAGGAAGAATTCTGTTCCACTTCCCCATGGAGATATATACAGTGGTACCTCGAGTTACGATATTTTTTCGTTCGAGAATGCTGTTCAAGTACCATTACCAAACAAATTTATCCCCATAAGGAATAATGTAAAATAGACTAGTCCTTTTACACCCCCAAAAATATACTTACAAAAGCATTTAAAAAAATAAACTTACATAAAAGGGCGATTTTGGGGACCATCGTAACTCGAGGTACAACTGTATATAGATATATACATGCATAATCTTTCCTAGGTAGTTTGGTAGACAGCAACCACCCAGGGAGGTACTACTGTCCTGTCAAGTGAGTGTAATTGTTTTACATGATGGCAGGATTGCTGGTGTCTTTTTTCTGTCTCATAAACATGCAAGATTTCAGGTATGTCTTGTTACTTCTACTTACCCTTAGGTCACACTGCACATGCATGTACAAGCATATACATGCACACCCCTCTGGGTTTTCTTCTATTTTCTTACTAGTTCTTGTTCTTATTTCCTCTTATTGCCATGGGAAAGTGTAACAGAATTCTTCCTACGTACGCCATGCGTGTCGTAAGAGGCGACTACAATGCCGGGAGCAAGGGGCTAGTAACCCCTTCTCCTGTATACATTACTAAAGTTAAAAAGAGAAACTTTTGTTTTTCTCTTTGGGCCACCCTGCCTTGGTGGGAAATGGGCGATTTGTTGAAAGAAGATGATGATATATAATATACAGTCAACCCTCCCTTTTCGTGCATAATCCGTTCCTGAGGGATGCACTAAAACTGAAACACACGAAAACTGAAACCATTTTCCCCATTAGAAATAGTGGAAATTCAATTAATCCGTTCTAGAAACCCAGAAGTTTGAACAAAAAAAATTTGGGGGGCCTTAAAGATAGATTTACATGCACAAATGAATGAACTGAATGTGACACTTACCTTTATTGAAGACTGATGTTGCTGGATGGAAGAGAGGGAGGAGGGGAGAAGGAAGAGAGGCTATTGTTTGGAAGGGTAATCCCCTTCCATAAGGAATTTAGGTACCAAGTCCTTATCCGGGGTCACTTCCCTGCATGCCTGCTACACTCCCTGCATACCTGCTACACTCCCTGCATACGTGCTACACTCCCTGCATACGTGCTACACTCCCTGCATACGTGCTACACTCCCTGCATACGTGCTACACTCCCTGCATACGTGCTACACTCCCTGCATACGTGCTACACTCCCTGCATACGTGCTACACTCCTGCATCGTGCTACACTCCTGCATACGTGCTACACTCCTGCATACGTGCTACACTCCCTGCATACGTGCTACACTCCCTGCATCGTACGACTCGTCTGTACACTCCCCGCATACGTGCTACACTCCCTGCATACTGCTACACTCCCTGCATACATGCTACACTCCTGCATACATGCTACACTCCTGCACATGCTACACTCCTGCATACATGCTACACTCCCTGCATACATGCTACACTCCCTGCATACATGCTACACTCCTGCATACATGCTACACTCCCTGCATACATGCTACACTCCCTGCATACATGCTACACTCCCTGCATACATGCTACACTCCCTGCATACATGCTACACTCCTGCATCATCACTCCTGCATCATGCTACACTCCCTGCATGCATGCTACACTCCTGCATGCATGCTACACTCCTGCATGCATGCTACTATGCATGCTACCCTGCATGCATGCTACACTCCTGCATGCATGCTACACTCCCTGCATGCATGCTACACTCTTCATGTCCATCAAATCCAGTGTTCTCACTTTCTTTACCAAAGGACTGGCACTAGGAGCTTTCTTTGGGCCCATGGTAGCTTATTTAGTAGTCACACACAATAATCAAGGGCCAAAAACAATGAATTGTTAATAAATGTTTTGTATGAACTCCTTGGGATGATGTTCACTCAAGCATAAACAATGCTACACTGCGTGACAATGTGCGTGGGTGGCGGTCTAGCGGGCTTTGTATGTGCGGGGCACTGGTGGACAGGTTCCGTACCAAGCACAAAAACGGAGGTAATACACGAAAACGGAGGTAAAATTTCCCCGAAAAAACTGCACGAAAACTGAAACACACGAAAACTGAGATACACGAAAACGGAGGGTTGACTGTATACATACATATCTTTCCTAGGTAGTTTGGTTGACAGCAACCACCCAGGGAGGTACTACTGTCCTGTCAAGTGAGTGTAATTGTTTTACATGGTAGGATTGCTGGTGTCTTTTCTGTCTCATAAACATGCAAGATTTCAGGTATGTCTTGTTACTTCTACTTACACTTAGGTCACACTACCCATTCATGTACAAGCATATATATACACACCCCTCTGGGTTTTCTTCTATTTTCTTACTAGTTCTTGCTCTTATTTCCTCTTATCGCCATGGGGAAGTGGAACAGAATTCTTCCTCCATAAGCCATGCGTGTCGTAAGAGGCGACTACAATGCCAGGAGCAAGGGGCTAGTAACCCCTTCTCCTGTATACAGTGGACCCCCGAGTTTCGTAAACCCAGGAAATCGTACATTTATGTAAGTATAATATTGTAAGTGCTTGTGGAAAAGTATTTTTGGGGGTCTGAAATAGACTAACCTATGTGACATTTTTTCTTAAGAGGGTAAATTCGTTCGGTAATGGCACTTGAGCAGACTTCAGAAGTGAAGTTTTTACGAAACTCGGGGGTCCACTGTATATTACTAAATGTAAAAGGAGAAACTTTCGTTTTTCCTTTTGGGCCACCCTGCCTCTGTGGGAAACGGCCGACGTGTTGAAAGAAAGAATATATACATGTATATATATTTTTTTTTTTTTTTTTTTTCTTTTTTCAACAAGTCGGCCGTCTCCCACCGAGGCAGGGTGACCCAAAAAGAAAGAAAATCCCCAAAAAGAAAAAACTTTCATCATCATTCAACACTTTCACCACACTCATACATAATCACTGTCTTTGCAGAGGAGCTCAGATACTACAGCTGAGAAAAGTTCCTCCCAGCTGTCACTATCTCAGACCCCTCCTTTAAAGTGCAGGCATTGTACTTCCCATTTCCAGGACTCAAGTCCAACTAAATCAATTAACTGGTTTCCCTGAATCCCTTCACACAATGTTACCCTGCTCACACTCCAACAGATCGTCATGTCCCAAAACCATTCGTCTCCATTCACTCCTATCTAACACGCTCACACATGCTTGCTGGAAGTCCAAGCCCTCGCCCACAAAACCTCCTTTACCCCTTCCCTCCAACCTTTTCTAGGACGACCCCTACCCCGCCTTCCTTCCCTACAGATTTATACGCTCTCCAAGTCATTCTACTTTGATCCATTCTTCTAAATGACCAAACCACCTCAACAACCCCTCTTCAGCCCTCTGACAAATACTTTTAGTAACTCCACACCTTCTCCTAATTTCCACATTCCGAATTTTCTGCATAATATTTACACCACACATTGCCCTTAGACAGGACATCTCCACTGCCTCCAGCCTCCTCCTCGCTGCAGCATTTGCAACCCATGCTTCACACCCATATAAGAGTGTTGGTACCACTATACTTTCGTACATTCCCTTCTTTGCCTCCATGGATAACGTTTTTTGTCTCCACAGATACCTCAATGCACCACTCACCTATGTATATATATATATATATATATATATATTCTCCATGGGGAAGTGGAATAGAATTCTTCCTCCGTAAGCCATGCGTGTCGTAAGAGGTGACTAAAATGCTGGGAGCAACGGGCTAGTAACCCCTTCTCCTGTATATATTACTAAATGTTAAAGGAGAAACTTTCGTTTTTCCTTTTGGGCCACCCTGCCTCAGTGGGAAACGGCCGACGTGTTGAAAGAAGAAGAATATATACAGACAGATCTTTCCTAGGTAGTTTGGTACACAGCAACCACCCAGGGAGGTACAACTGTCCTGTCAAGTGAGTGTAATTGTTTTACATGATGGTAGGATTGCTGGTGTCTTTTTTCTGTCTCATAAACATGCAAGATTTCAGGTATGTCTTGTTACTTCTACTTACACTTAGGTCACACTACACATTCATGTACAAGCATATATATATACACACCCCTCTGGGTTTTCTTCTATTTTCTTACTAGTTCTTGTTCTTATTTCCTCTTATCTCCATGGGGAAGTGGAACAGAATTCTTCCTCCGTAAGCCATGCGTGTCGTAAGAGGCGACTAAAATGCCGGGAGCAAGGGGCTAGTAACCCCTTCTCCTGTATATATTACTAAATGTAAAAGGGAAAACTTTCGTTTTTCATTTTGGGCCACCCCGCTTCGGTGGGAAACGGCCGACGTGTTGAAAGAAAGATATATATATATATATATATATTCTCCATGGGGAAGTGGAATAGAATTCTTCCTCCGTAAGCCATGCGTGTCGTAAGAGGCGACTAAAATGCTGGGAGCAAGGGGCTAGTAACCCCTACTCCTGTATATATTACTAAATGTTAAAGGAGAAACTTTCGTTTTTCCTTTTGGGCCACCCTGCCTCGGTGGGAAACGGCCGACGTGTTGAAAGAAGAAGAATATATACAGACAGATCTTTCCTAGGTAGTTTGGTACACAGCAACCACCCAGGGAGGTACAACTGTCCTGTCAAGTGAGTGTAATTGTTTTACATGATGGTAGGATTGCTGGTGTCTTTTTTCTGTCTCATAAACATGCAAGATTTCAGGTATGTCTTGTTACTTCTACTTACACTTAGGTCACACTACACATGCATGTACAAGCATATACATGCACACCCCTCTGGGTTTTCTTCTATTTTCTTACTAGTTCTTGTTCTTATTTCCTCTTATCGCCATGGCAAAGTGGAACAGAATTCTTCCTCCGACTAAAATGCCAGGAGCAAGGGGCTAGTAACCCCTTCTCCTGTATACATTACTAAAGTTAAAATAAGAAACTTTTGTTTTTCTTTTTGGGCCAACCTGCCTCGGTAGGAAACGGCTGATTTGTTGAAAGAAGATATATATCTTTCTCTTCAACTGAACTGTCTTCTTGTTTTCCCACTTTTTTCTCTTAATTGTGATTTACTAATGGTCTATTTTTGGAGTGAAATATCATCTGAAGTTTTATCTGAAAATTATGCAATAACTGTGAACTGGCATTTTCAACCCATTCTCACACCACAAGTGATACTCCTGCAGAACTGAATGTTTCCTGGTTAAGCTTGGCTACCTTGTTATCAGGCATATCATAGGTGCTGTTTTTAATTTAGTTATTTGTATTTAAATATACATTTTTCAAGGTTTAAAATAATGAAAACAATATTTGTAAGTTTAAAAGTGCTAAGAAATAGATATAGGTACCTTTTTATGTAAATTAACTTAGTAAAAGAGATATAAGTTGTATATTTACTTTGTACTGAAGTCTGTATGCTCTCGGTTAATCAAATGTATGAGTATGGAAGTTAGAAAATAAATGTGCTAAATATATATTTTTTTTCTAAAATTTTGTTTTCAAACAAAACACATGGGGACAATTGAATCTGAAGGTTTTTAAAGACTACAAATCTGATAACATAAAGCAAGGAAAAAGTTGTAATGTAAATTTCAAAAATACAAACCTTTACAGTGCCCCCAGAGATAAATTTTGGAATTTTGTGTCATAGCCGCTGAAAGATGACAGTAGTGAGAGGCTGCAATATCAACAATACGGCCAAGGTCCTGTGCCACTCTGACTGGGGCACACTGGTTAGCTTTATTTCCTGTTCCCAGTTGACCATAGCTGTTTGCACCCCAGGCCCACAAGCTACCCTCATCACTCAGGGCAAGTGTGTGAGAATATCCACAAACAATCTGAGAAAGCAAACTGTGAAAGTACTGCATGCCTATTATTCTTTTCATATATAGGATACTAAAATTCCAGTGTGAAGAAACACTTATGGCACAAGATCAATAGTACTAGAGAAAATTCAAATTCATTATACAGTGGACCCCCCGGTTTTCGTAATTAATCCATTCCAAAGAGAGTGACTAAAACCGAATAGGCCGATTTCCGAATCCATTTTCCCCTTAAAGAAATAATGGAAATTCAATTAATCCGTTCCAGACACCCAAAAGTATTAAAATAAAATATTTGTGTACATTATACATTTAATTATACAGAAAACAATGAGACATGAAGAATAAAATGATAATAACATGACACTTGCCTTAATTGAAGAGTTGTTGATGTATGGAAGATGGGAGGAGGGGAGAGGATGGAAGAGTTGCTATTGTTTGGATGGGGAATCCCCTTCCATAAAGACTTCAGGTAACAAGTCTTTTTCTGGGGTTACTTCCCTTCTTTGTTTTTTAATGCCACTAGGATCAGCTTGAGAGTCACTGGACCCCTGTCACTCAAAAAAGTGTTCCAGAGAGTTCTGTTTCTGGCGTATGTTTGGAATTATGCTGGCGACAGGGGTGTGTGTTTGGGGACAGGACAAGATAGTCCTTTAATATGACACTAATATCAACTCTACGGCTTATTTATCTATCACAATTCATCTAATATGACATAATAAACAATATTAATAACATAGAAACATGACATATACTCTAGAATGAATAAAATATGTCATTACGAATGTGAGGACTGGTGTCGTGCTGTTTGTTGTTGGGTGTATAAGGGCCACTGAAAGATAAGCCTTACATAGTGGTGGTGATGGCCGCCAGAGACGGCAGTGTTGTCAGTCGCCCTATATACCTCAAACAACAATGGAGGAGTTAAGTTTCGCGTCGTCTATCAATTAATGGCTTAACTTACTTGCTACACTGTTAATGCTACACTTTATCGCTGGCTGGCACTATAGCCTTATCAACTCCTGCTGCTTTAGTATCATAACATATCGTAGAATCGCTGAATCACATAAGAAGACACATTCTCCCCTCTCAGCCCTTTACCAAAGGGCTGGCACTAGGAGCTTTCTTTGGGCCCATGGTGGCTTATTTAGCAGTTGCAAGCACTAAAAAGAATGGAATATTACGAAATGTATTGTATGAACGCGTTGGGTGATGGTCACTCGCTGATAAACAATACCAGACTGACTGTGAATGGTGTGTGGGGTCGCTCAGGCTGGGTGTACGCGTTCGGGACCAATGACGATTATCGAGTGGAATGACGATCACCGAGCCAATATTTTGACAAAAAAACGTAACGATTACCGAATATTACGAACTCCAATGACTACGAAAACTGGGGGTCCACTGTATAACCATCTAATGGATTTTGATCAGTTCTACATGTTAAACTACATTATTACATTTATGGAAAGTGCTAAACCCAGCATTGGCTGTGCTGACTGGAGATGGTATGAAAATATTGATAATGAGGGAAGATGGTAGAGGGAGAGTGTTGGTGCTGAGGAATGATAGCAGAGAGAGAGTGTTGGTGTTGAGGGATGATGGTAGAGGCAGAATGTTGGGGGGTGTTAAGGGAACATAGTACAGGAAAAGCAACGCTTAGCTTTAAACTCTTTTAGACAATAGTACAGTCATACCCCGTGTTACGATGCTGTCATCTTACGTTATTTTCGAGTACCGATATTTATAACGTAAAAAAATTTATTGCGATTAACGATGTTTGCTTCGTGTAACGACATTCGTACCGGACGTGTCCGCTTGGCGCCCAGCTGAGCGCGCACTCCAGGGAGCGTCAGTGTGCTATTTACAAGTGAGAGCGACCACCCACCCACACCCACGCATTCATACCAGTATATTGTCATTATTCCACTGTTTTTAGTGCTTGCAACTGCTAAATAAGCCACCATGGGCCCCAAGAAAGCTCCTAGTACCAAGCCTGTGGTAAAGAATGTGCAGGGAGTGAAGCATTCATGCAGGGAGTGTAGCAGGCATGCAGGGAGTGTAGCAGGCATGCAGGGAGTGTAGCAAAGATGCAGAGAGTGTAGCAGGGATGCAGGGAGTGTAGCAGGCATGCAGGGAGTGTAGCAGGCATGCAGGGAGTGTAGCAGGCATGCAGGAAGTGTAGCAAAGATGCAGAGTGTAGCAGGGATGCAGGGAGTGTAGCAGGCATGCAGGGAGTGTACCAGGCATGCAGGGAGTGTAGCAAAGATGCAGGGAGTGTAGCAGGGATGCAGGGAGTGTAGCAGGGATGCAGGGAGTGTAGCAAGGATGCAGGGAGTGTAGCAAGGATGCAGGGAGTGTAGCAAGGATGCAGGGAGTGTAGCAAGGATGCAGGGAGTGTAGCAAGGATGCAGGGAGTGTAGCAGGCATGCAGGGAGTGTAGCATTCATGCAGGGAGTGTAGCATTCATGCAGGGAGTGTAGCAGGCATGCAGGGAGTGTAGCAAAGATGCAGGGAGTGTAGCAGGGATGCAGGGAGTGTAGCAGGGATGCATTGAGTGTAGCAGGGATGCAGGGAGTGTAGCAAGGATGCAGGGAGTGTAGCAAGGATGCAGGGAGTGTAGCAAGGATGCAGGGAGTGTAGCAAGGATGCAGGGAGTGTAGCAAGGATGCAGGGAGTGTAGCAAGGATGCAGGGAGTGTAGCAAGGATGCAGGGAGTGTAGCATTCATGCAGGGAATGTAGCATTCATGCAGGGAGTGTAGCATTCAAAGAAAAAGGCCAGTAACCCCAGAAAAGAACTTGGTACCTGCAGTGTTAATGGAAGGGGATTCCCCTTCCAAACACTAGCATACTACTCCACCTTCTCACCTTCTCCCCTCCTCCCGTCCTCCACACATCAACAACTCTTCAATAAATGTAAGTGACATGTTATTGTACAATATTTACATGTGTATTTAGGTATTATTCATTAAATTGTGTATTATTTAATGTCAAAAAGTTCTAAAAAATATTTTATTTAACTACTTTTGGAAGTCTTGGACGGATTAAATTTATTTCCATTATTTCTTATGGGGAAAATTAATTCGTGTAACGATTGTTTCGCCTTAAAATATGCCCTCTCTGACGGATTAATATCGTAAGTCGAGGTACCACTGTACCTACTTATTCCCTGAACTTTCTTCCCTTATTTTATCAACAATCTGTCAGTACTTATTTACCATTATTATCACAGACTTGGCATTACTGATTTTCTCAAGCACAACAAATACTGAAGTTTATCACAGGATGTTAGATATACTGAGAATCCAAGTTATCCTTCCATTAAAGATGGTTTTTTTGCTAAATTTAGCTTCTTCTTTCAACAAACCAGCCATATCCCACCAAAGCAGGTTGGCCCAAAAAGAATAACAAAAGTTTCTCTTTTTAACTTTAGTAATGTATACAGGAGAAGGGGTTACTAGACCCTTGCTCCCGACATTTTAGTCGCCTCATACAACACGCATAGCTAATGAAGGAAGAATTCTGTTCCATTTTCCCATGGAGACAAGAGGAAATAAACAAGAACTAGTAAGAAAATAGAAGAAAACCCAGATGGGTGTGTGTATATATATGCTTGTATATGCATGTGTAGTGTGACCTAAGTGTAAGTAGAAGTAGCAAGACGTACCTGAAATCTTGCATATTTATGAGACAGAAAAATTTCACCAGCAATCCTACCATCATATAAAAAAAAAAGTACAGTCTTTTGTTTTACACTCACTTGGCAGGACAGTAGTACCTCCCTGGGCAGTTGCTGTCTACCAACCTACTACCTATGTAAATTTAGCTTATTTCAAGAAAAAGGAAAGAAAAACCCTCACCCACATGTGAGCATCTGTGCTATGTACCACACAAAAAATATTAATTTAAAAGAGAACATCTTCTATAATAGTGCTTTTAAAGGTAATTTAGAATTGCAAGCCAACCTTAGTACTGTATGAAGAATAATAAAGACTTTCTTATTAAAAAAACAAAATGACACAATGCCTTTTTAGTTTTTAATGCATGCAAACTACTGTTCTACAATACAGTATTTAAATAATTCACAAACCTTTGTGATAACAACTCCTTGAAGGGCTGTGACTCTGCAGGGATTGTGCTGGTTCACATTGTTACCCAGACCCAACTGTCCATTACTGTTCAGACCCCACCCATAAACCTAAAAGCAACCAATTAAGGATACATTTTTTAATAAAATGGCTGATATTATAACTACCCTGTCGAGTAAAAAATAAATAATGCAAGGCAAGGCTAGATGATAAAACTGACACAATTAGGTTCTATTAATCATTCTTAAACTGTTGATAGAGGAAGGGTTTTTTGATTCTTTGCAATTTTTCTGATACTGTAGATGTAGAATAACAAAAGTCATTTTATTTAAAGTAAACTAAATGTAAACTAAATTAACATATATACCATATACATGTATAAATATGCATTAAGTTGTGCAGAAATGTTCTATACAGAGGAGGAGGGAGGATATGTAGATTAAAAAAATCATAATGTGGTATGGCATGAGCATCAAGAAACAATGAATTTTATAAATAATACATATTTCCTGGTGGTAAAGACAATTAAACCAAAGAAACCTTATCTGATGATGAAATAAAATAATAAGAATCCTTCCAACCACAGGGTGAGATGCAAGATGAAAATTTTGGGATAGAGAAGCAGTAGCTGTGATTGATGTAATACTGTATCCCCAAAAACAGCTTGATTCCCAATGAGGACATTTTTCATCTAATTGCTCTCAAGAGATACATTTCTTAATTGAAACTGTAACTAGTTTTGGGAAAGCATGTGTAGGGATGTGTGTTTTTGTAGTCAAGATGATTAGCAGTAGTAGTTACAATACAGTGGTACCTCGGTTAACGATGGTCCCCAAACTCGCCCTTTTATGTAAGTTTATTTTTTTAAATGCTTTTTTAAGTGTATTTTTGGGGGTCTAAAAGGACTAGTCTATTTTACATTATTCCTTATGGGGATAAATTCGTTTGGTAATGGCACTTGAACAGCATTCTGGAACGAAAAAATATCGTTAACCGAGGCACCACTGTATTTACAAAGGTTCTCTCAACAATAAAAACAAAGATACCAACAGACATCATCAAAATTAGCCCATACCCACTGATACTTTGGCACATCCCTAGTCAAAAAGACCATTATCTTGGATTTAGCAAATAAGCCAAGGACTCGTCCCCTCAGGAAAATGATCAATTGATGTCCTTTAACCCTTTCAATGACTATGTAGATATACATTATTAAGGCCAGTGGCACTTATGAATATATGTCTTAATTATAGCATCTTAAATATGCCTGGACATAAGTGAATAGGTCTGTGTGGTGGGTGTGCATAGTATTAAAAAAAAAAAGACCCTGGCCCAAGCAGGAAAAGAGGGGTTTGGGTTAAAATATTTTCTAGAATAGTTTTCATGGTTTTTCTCCCCATTTCTTGGTGCCATTTGATAAACAGGAAGACATACTAGTGAAACAGATGATTTTGGTCAATTTTAGACGAAGTGGCCTGAAAGTGGCACAAATATTTGATTTTTAATGATGTTCCTAAGGAAGAGTAGAAGCTTCCCCTCTCCCCCTTCATCTGTTTTATGGGTTTTTACAAGGTCTGCTTCAATTACTGGGATGGCCTAAACCATGACAAATCCTTCTTGGTTGTATTTTATTAGCTGAGAAATAAGGTAAAACTGATTTTTTTGTGATGATGGATTCAAAATGGAGGGCAAGTATTATATAGGAAAGGCCTGGAGTGATTAATGAGCAAAGGAAAGGTTGTTTAGTGGCTTGAAAGTCTACAGTGTTCGTTCTGGGCACATTTTTAAATTGGAATTTGCTGAATTTTGTGTAAAATTGGAATAATTGTTGACTTCTGAGTGCTTTCTAGAGTAGTTCTGATACTTCAATGTGCACTTTCTTGCACTTAATTAAAACAGCCATGACATGGGTAGTTTGAGCATTGGACTTGGCTAAAACAGGCTTCAAAGTGAGCAAAATTGCAGTTGTATAAAATACTCCCTGACCTCCAACTTTGTGCCTCTGTGATTCAATGAGTTTTATGTCATCTTTTGCATTTTGGGTGTCATTACCTTAACATAAAGATTCTCTACCATTACAGAAGATAATATTTTGAAAAACAGCTGCACTGACAGGACTTATAATTTTGGGGGTTGTGAAGGTGAAAGGATTAAAAAGACTATCCCACTATCTTCCACAATGGATGAATTACAAATGTCAGAAAACTTGTACATATAAGTGAAAATTCAGAAGGGGCACTAAGAATATCTAAGACAGAAATATAAAGTGTACTAAGCCAGTATAGAAAAATGTGGGACAATACCCAGTATCAAGTGACCAGTATTTAAGGAATCTCAACAAACAACAGAACTATGTAAATAGAATTAATGTTTCAAGATAAAAATTATATGGCTGTTTATTCAAGAAATACATGTTGCCCCACCTCTCCATTATCCATGACAGCCATTGAAGAAGTCTGACCACAGGCTATATCAACTACCCGTCTTCCACCTATGCTAGCAATTACTTTACGTGGCGTGGGCTGGTTAGTCGTTGTTCCAGAGCCAACTTGTCCACAGTTGTTCTGTCCCCAAGCTAGTACCTGTTTAATTATAAATGTACAAAATTAAAGTCAATCTTTAATACCCACAAGGCAACAGAGGCTGAGTCCAGACCAATTCCTCTCTTCATATCCTGTGAATGTCATTACTGTAAACAGATGTAAGTAAAATAATATACAGTTAGTTTATGGCAATTATCTGTAATCAATAATTATTTATACTATACAGTAGTAACATAAATACAATTATTTTTGTTAATAATTATAAAAAACACTGAATCACAATATCTAAATACTGTACCTGTAAGAAAAATTAAAGGAGAGACATTATAAAACTTTAACACACTAATTATAAAATAATTTTATTACAAAAAACGTCAAATGTTTTGCGTTACATTTTACTTAATTTTTCAGTACAATAATTAAATTGTGTGTCTGTGATTTTGTTGTAGTATATTATGTTGTGACAACTTTGTTCTAATGAACACATTATTTTTTAACACAACTGCCATTTTGCACCAAAGTGGGGCAACGAAAAGAAAAAAGATATTCACCAACATTCATTCAATAGCTGTCTTGCCAGAAGTGAATGGACACTTCTCATAATACAGCTACTGAACAAATGATAGTTAATTAGTTTCCTTTCAAGGGTTGCCTCACCTTGGCAGGACATGGCCTGTGTTAAATAAAAAAGTATTCATTAGAGTAAAGTTGGCACTATAAACAACAATATGCAGTAAAATCACAATAATGAATTATACTATTCATTCTTATTGAAATCCCTGACTAGTATGCAGTATGATGTTTCATTATAATAATGCAAGATAACATGACAACTCAGAAGCAACTGTTTCCCATGGAGTTACCTCGCCTTCTTCTGTTAATGCCAACGAATGATGGGAGCCAGCAGCAATTCGTGCAACACGTTTATTGTGTAAGTGAGTGGTAACCAAGTATGGTGTAAGGCCTTGATTAGTAGATCCATTTCCAAGCTGGCAATAACCATTATGTCCCCAAGAATACAACTCTCCACTCTCTGTATATGCTAGTACGTGTGGGCCACTTCCATATGCAATGCCTGCAAAACATAATTTTGAATTAATCAAACTACAAATTTAATATTATTTTAACTAATTTATAAATCTTAATTTTTTTTTAGCTAATATACATTTAAAAAATGAAAATATTTAATTGCTATCAAACCTATAGGTAACTATGACAATTTTCATAGCTTCTCTTACATACATGCATGTACATATGCATACTACATACATGTACATATACATATACAGTGGACCCTCCCTTTTCGTTGATCTCTGTTTTCGTGAATTTCAGTTATGGCCGACTTTTTTTGTCAAAATATTGGCTCCATTTTCATTGCTTTCCTTGGTTTTCGTTGTTGGTCCGGTACGTGTCTGAGTGCCTGTGTGCACACAGCCTCCCCACACACATTCTGAGGCAGTGTCGCATTGTTTCTGGGCGAGTGAACATTATTCTGCGAGGTCATATGAAACATTTTGTAATAATCCATTGTTTTTTGGCACTTGTTTATTGTGTTTGACTGCTAAATAAGCCACCATGGGCCCAAAGAAAGCTGCTAGTGTCAGTCCTTTGGTAAAGAAAGTGAGGAACACGATAGAATTAAAGAAAGAAATCATAGAAAAATATGATAGTGGCGTACGTGTGGCTGACCTAGCCAGGATGTATGCCAAGCCTGCATCAACCATCAGTTCCATTGTGGAGAAGAAAAAAGAAATCAAGGAAGCTGATGTTGCGAAAGGGGTAAATGTGATAACGAAACAGAGATCACAAACAAGGCAAGGCAGTTGCATGACGATCTCATAAAGAAAATGCCTGGAACGAGTGTTGATGTTAGTGAATTTGAGGCCAGCAAAGGCTGGTTTGAAAAACTCAAGAAGCAAAGTGACATACACAGTGTTGTAAGGCATGGTGAGGCTGCAAGTTCAGACAAACATGCGGCTGAAAAATTTGTGCAGGAATTCAAAGACTATGTAGAGGCTGAAAAATTCCTCCCCCAACAAGTGTTCAATTGTGACGAAACAGGCCTCTTTTGGAAGAAAATGCCAAAAAAGACCTACATCACACAGGAGGAAAAAGCACTGCCAGGATACAAGCCTATGAAAGACAGGCTAACTCTCTTGTTCTGTGGTAATGCTAGTGGGGATATCAGTGAAGCTTTTAATCAAGAGTAAATTGTGTGTGATGTGGAAGGCTAACAGTAAGGCATGGGTCACGTGGGAAATTTTCCTTGAATGGTTCAATGAAGTGTTTGGCCAGAGTGTGAAGCAATAACTCCTGGAAAATAAATTGCCACTCAAGTGCCTCCTGGTAATGGACAATGCTCCTTCTCATCCTCCAAACTTGGATGACCAAATGGTGGAGGAGTTTAATTTCATCACAGTGAAGTTCTTGCCCCCTAATACCACTCCTCACATCCAGCCCATGGACCAGTAGATCATTTCAAACTTCAAAAAAACTCTACACCAAAGTAATGTTTCAAAGGTGCTTTGACATAACCTCGGACACTGAATTGACCCTAAGAGAGTTCTGGAAAGATCACTTCAGTATCCTCCATTGCATAAGCCTTATAGATAAGGCTCGGCAGGGAGTGACTTCCAGGACTTTGAACTCTGCTTGGAGAAAATTATGGCCAGATTGTGTCCAAGAGAAGGATTTTGAAGAGTTTGGGGTTAACCCTGTCGACTCTACGCCTGTTGTGGAATGTATTGTGGCATTGGGGAATTCCATGGGGTTGGATGTGAGTGGTGAGGATGTGGAAGAGTTGGTGGAGGACCACAATGAAGAGCTAACCACTGAAGAGCTGTAAGAGCTTCATCTGCAACAGCAACAGAGCACATCTGAGGAAACTGCTTCACAGGAGGAGGAAGAGAGATGAAAGAAGGTGCCTTCTTCAGAGATTAAGGAGATTTGTGCAATGTGGAGTAGGGTGCACACATTTGTGGAGAAACATCACCCTGAGAAAGCTGTTGCAAGCCATTTTGGCAACATGTACAATGACAATCTCTTGTCCCATTTTAGGCAAATTTTAAAGAAACACTCTGGACCCATTTTTTGTGTGACAGGGGTCCAGTGACTCAAGCTGGTCCTAGTGCCAGTAAAAGACAAAGAAGGGAAGTAACCCCGGATGAGGACTTGGTACCTAAAGTCCTTATGCAGGGGAATTCCCCTTCCAAATAATAACCAGTCCTCTCTCTCCTCCTCCCTGTCTTCCATACACCAACAAGAGTCTCAGTAAAGGTAAGTGTCATGTTGAATGTTCATTCTTTTCTGTATGTAAATCTATATTTAATCCTTTAACTGTCCAAACGTAGATATACGTTTGTACGCGTACTGCTCCGAACGTAGATCTACGTTTTATTTTTCATTCCTTCAAATTTATTGCGATAGGCCTGAGTCGCCTAGACATGAGAGAATGGGTCTGCGCCCTCAGTGTGCGCAGTATTAAAAAAATCCTGGACCACTTAGTACCTTGTGGGAGCACCAGTTCAATTGAGCTCCAGCTAGAGCAAATAGTGTGGCAAACAGTGGGGATTCACTGATGTCATGTCACATTAACACTCCCCTTATAAGAGGAAAGTAAAAATAGGTTAGATAAATACATGAGTGGCTGTGGGTGGGTGTGAGATGGACCTGACTAGCTTGTGCTACTAGGTCTGATGCCATGATACTTCCTTCAGAGGATGTGACCTGACTAGGTGGGTCATTGGTCTAAGCCAGGGGGTGACATGGACCTGCCTTGCATGGGCCAGTAGGCCTGCTGCAGTGTTCCTTCTTTTTTATGTTCTTATGTATTCGGCAGGCTGGCTGGCTTTGGCTGTCTCTGGCTGTCTATATCTGTCTATATCTCTGTCTAGATCTCTGTCTATATCTGTCTAGATCTATATGTCCTATATCTCTGTCTATCTATATATATCTGTAATATCTCTCTCTCTCACATGTACACATAAGTACAGTTATTACACATAGTGTAAATTACCTAGGATAACCCAAAAATTCCAGGCAAAGTGCTATACAATGCTTGTAGATATAAGACATAATAAGCATGACTGGCAAGTAATACGCTTTGTCATGTCACTTCTGCATCGTGTATAATACCTGTTCGTTCACGAGCCGCACTCTGAGACTGAGACAAGCAGACGGAAAGACACACACACAGGCAGACAGAAAGACATAAGCAGAGCTAGACAGATAGACAGACAGACACAGATAGACAGATAGACATAGACAGACAGACATACAGACAGATACAGACAGTGAAAACAAAGCGAGGGTTCCCTGCTCACATTCATCAATGTCATTGGACTGTCATAACACTTGTCATAACACCATTCTTCAAGGAGTTTCATATTATACTCCAGGCACACATAGGCAGGCAGACAGAAAGACAGATAAGCAGAGCTAGACAGATAGACAGACACATAGATAGACAGACAGATAGACACACAGATAGATAGAAAGACAGATAGATAAGCAGACAGATAGACAGACAGATAGATAGACAGATACAGACAGTGAAAACAAAGCGAGGGTTCCCTGCACACATTCATTCATCAATGTCACTGCCTTATCAGTAGTTATCTGACAATTGTCATAACACCATTCTTCAAGGAGTTTCATATATACTCCAGGATGTCTAAAACATTGCTGGGCCCTATATATACTTCGTATATATTTATAGACAATAGTAAATGACCAAGGCAGGTGAAAATGTTCACCTGTTGGTGTGATTGTGACTATTTGAGCACTATTTCAGTACCTAATATTGGTGTTATTGGTGTTAGAACAAAGATTGGCTATGAAATCACAAGAACTATTATAAATTGTAATTATCAGAACATAAAAATTATATAAATTAAAATAAAAACTAGAAAAAAAAGTATATCCGCAATACTTCTCCAAGCGGCAGGACTTGATGTTGCCATCAGGTGAGCATCCAGCACCAACTTAATGGGCTTATATCTCGGTAAGTACTGGCCCTAAAAATTTTTTTTAGCCTATTCTGTTTATAAAAATGCACTCATTTAAATTTTTTTTTTTTTTTTTCAAAATATTCCGAGCAGTACGCAAGTGAACGTAGATCTACGTGTGGACAGTTTAAGGGTTAAGCTAAAAAAAATTATTTTTTGTTAATACTTTTCGGTGTCTGGAACAGATTAATTGGATTTACATTACAGTGGTCCCTCGGTTTTCGCCGAAAATTCGTTCCAGAATGCTGCTCAAGTGCCATTACCAAACGAATTTACTTCCTTAAGAAATAATGTCACGTAGGTTAGTCTATTTCAGACCCTCAAAAATACACTTGCAACAGCACTTACGAAAATACACTTACATAAATGTTCGAGTTTGGAGATGCACGAAAACCGAGGGACCACTGTATTTCTTATGGGGAAAATGGTTTCAGTTTTCATCAATTTCACATTTCGTCAGACTCTCTGGAACGGATTAATGACAAAAAGGGATGGTCCACTGTACATACATATATGTGAGTGTGTGTGTCTATGTGTATGCCCTCTTCCAAAGGAAGTACAGGGAGATTAGTTCATGATTTAAAATATCTTAAACATTCAAAAATTCAATTCCATAATGAACAAGATTTTAACACAAAAGTCTACACAAAATTGCTTTAGAAATTTAAACATTTAAGTTTTTATGAGTAGCAATAGTGTCATTAGTAGACTTATAACCTGGAACATTACACTGAAGCTAAAAGTTACAGAGTAGCTATAGATAGATTTAAGAATGAATATAAATGTACTGTAATTACATTGTATTGTAACTTCTGGTTTCATAGTAGTTTCCAGAACAATAATTATTCTGGGGTGAGAGCACTGGTACTCCTAACTTGCTCAAGAAAATTATGAAATACACAAACTTACATTTGTTCCATGCGTTGCAGCCCTTTTTGTTTGCATTGCATTAGAAAATATATTCAAACCCTGCTTATAGTTAATACTCATCAAATGATAATGCTGTTTTCATATTCATACCTTTAACTTTTTTCTGACACAGAGGTTCAATTTTACGTGGTTCCATTGTACTGTTCTGGTCCCCAACACCAAGACATCCAGAGCTATTGAACCCAAGGGCATACACATCATCATCTTTAGTTACCATAACTGCTTCATTACCAAGACTACCTGTTGAGTGGAAAATACTTATCAACAATATGATTATGGTAGTGTGCATAAAAATACATACATGTACTGTAATATCCACACTATGTCAAATACAAATCATGCCTCACGAAATCGTAATGACACGATTGCAAACAAACCATACCACGGGTGGGGATAGAACAAGTGATCAGAGTCATAAAACTCCAGACCGACACGCTAGCACATCGGTCTGGAGTTTTATGACTCTCTGACCGCAGGTTCTATCCCCATCCGTGGTATGGTTTGTTTACAAATTATGCATTCACACTGAAGATTAAATTAATAATACCCATCTGAATTTTTATCTTACTTTCTTTAGCAAAATGTAATAAATCTGGAATATATACAGTAAATCCAGTATTTGATATCATAACCTATGCTTTGTTTAAGTTGTAATTTTCAATTTGAGAATGCTAATACAATAATTGGAGTTGTATTGCATGTAAGGCTTTTACAATGCTAGAATTATTAACTAATTACTGTTTTCCTCCTGATATTATGGAAAACTTATAAATGATTTTGAATACCCCAGATTAAAGGCTACGTGTATTTCATATACTATTTGATTATTTTATCATCCATTACTTCAGGGCTACAAATATGCAGAGCTCTTAAGATCATGGAAGAGAATTCTGAATGTTTGCATCTGTCATTGTGTGATGAATAATACCATAGTGCACTGACTGGGCTCCTGTATACTAGATTTCTGTAGAATAGACAACCTTAGCTCACACAATCATAGCTCGCATTTTCAATATTCTGTGATTTAAATTTAACTTTTCATTTCCAATAAAAATACACATATTTCCATTAAGGTGTGCTAGAGAAAAATTCATTTCCACTTGAGAAGCATATTTCCATTAGACAGCATGTTGTAGAATTCAATTCCATTGGTGGTGTGCATTTCCATTAACAAGTGCCAAGACGGGCAAGCAGGACTGAGACCTCCCACTACGCATTAGGAAACTCCATTGCCTTAATGCTGTGAGGAAGGAATGAGGGAATGTAAACGGACAGTCTCCCATGCGGGTCAGTGTATCTGGCAGCATATTGTATAATTATAGCTCAGTGCACATCACTCAATTTTTTTTCATCACCTCCCCCCCTCATCTCTGGCTATTTATCATGGCTTTCAAATGAAGTGCAGGTGACACTGGTGAAGCAAGGTAGAAGATTAAGGATGAAAATATGCTTATTATGAAAAGAATTGGAGGTACCATAACTGATATGCTGAAGGGTGGTGAACACATCATGGAGATGGCACGAGCGTTTAGCATTAATCAACAATTCAGTCAATTCAAGATAATAAGGTGAAGATAAGGGCTTTTGCAATGAGTAATCCTCAATGTAACACAGTGAAATGAGTGAGGAATAGATCAATACAGCCAAATAAAACAGAAAGATTACTAAATATGAGGAATTAAAAACAAAGAAAGGACTTCTACTTGGCCTTATTTTTAGGTAAAAAGCCTTATCGTACTATAACACAGCATGCAAGAAGAAAGGATGGCCAAAAAAGAGGGAATGTTTAGTTCTAAATAGTTTAACAGATATAGAATGTGCAGTGGCTTCCATACTAAAGTTCGGTGGGGAGAATGCTCTGCCAACCATGCTGCCATAAAAAAGTTCCTGGTTAAGCTAACTAGCATTGTCTCTGAGGGTGGCTACAAATTTGAGCAGGTGCTTAATGTTGATGAGACAGGTTTATTCTGGAAGATGCCATCTAGAATATACATCAGCAAACAGAAAACTGCTTCTGGATTCAAGGCTGCAAAAGACCATTTATCACCCCAAGAATCCCCATGCTTTAAAAGGTACAGACAAAAGTCCCTGAAAAATCTTGCATAAAGGGTTCTCCTTGTTTTTGATAACTGTTGTAGTGATCCTCAACTCCTGGAGGATGTGGAACCAGATGTCAAGATTGTCATTTTACCACCAAATACAACATCCTTGATGCAACCACTGGATTGAGGAGTTATCAAAACAATTAAGTGCCACTGCACATGCAGTGTGATCCACAAACTAGTGTCAGCAATTGATGAGACAGACAGTGGATTGCCAGAGTTTTGGCACAAAGAAGAATGTAATCATGAACCAAGTTCAACAATAAGTGCAGGCTGGAGAAAAATATGACTTAGTGTCATATAATTTCCACAGATGGAAAACCAGCAATTTCTTTAAATTGAAGAAATTGCTGATCTGGTAAGGAGAGTGCCAAATGAGGGATTTGAAGATATGCAGCCAGATGACATCAATGAACTCTTGGAAAATTAATAAATTAGACACATATGCAACACTTGGGTATCCTCAATAAAGATACCCAAGTGTTGCATATGTGTCTAATTTATCAACTTGTCGGTTCTCTGAACCATTCATTTACGAACTCTTGGAAGATGAGGAACCAATTGTAGAGGAAATGTTGCAGCTGTAGAAAACAGAGAAGACGATGAGGATGAAGAACCTGAACATGAAGGAGCGATGTTGACAATCCTAAAGATACTCGAGTCACTGCATACTGTTGGTAAAGTTGAAGACTTGTTTATTGAAAAGGACCATGACTCTTCTCAAAGTACTGCTATGAAGTGTGCTCTGGAGCTGGTGCTTGGGTCTTATCATCTACTGTATAAAGAACTGCAGAGTAAAACAAACCAGTGGCACATGACAAGAGTATCTGAGGACCCAGTGGCATATGACAAAGTATTTGAGGACCCAGTGGCATATGACAGAGTACATTTGAGGATGTAGTGGCATATGACAGTATCTGAGGATTCAAGGTGCATTAACATGGTGTCCCATGGTTTGGTTGACAACACTCTCGCATTACACATTGAGGGTCCGTTGTTCAGTCCCCGGCACGGGTGGAGAAACTGGTCACGTTTCGTTACACCTGCTGTCCCTGTTCACCTAGCAGTTAGTAGATACTTGGGTGTTAGTCGACTGGTGGGGATCGCAACCTGGGGAACAAGACTAAAGGACCCCAGTGGAAATAAGACAGACAGTCCTCCATGATGCACCGACTTTCTTGGGTTATCTTGGGTAGCTAACCCTCTGGGTTAAAAAAAATCTAACTCTTAACATCACCAAACACAGGTAGGTCACCTCACCAAAGAGGTGAACCACCTCACCAATTGGTATACCTTACCAAATACATGTATACCACCTCACCAAATACAGGTATATAACCTCACCAAATACATGTATACCACCTCACGAAACAGTCATACCACCGCACCAAACATAGGTATACCACACCAAATACAGGCATACCACAAACAGGTATACCTCACCAAATACAGGCATACCACAAACAGGTATACCTCACCAAATATAGGTATACCACCTCACAAAAATACAGATATTGAACAGGTATACTACCCCACCAAACACAAGTATACCTCACCAAATACAGATATACCTCACCAAATACAGATATACCTCACCAAATACAGATATACCCCACCAAATGCAGGTATATCACCTCAACAACACTTACCAAACACACACGCCAACTTGATCTTCTCTATAAATTCTGGTTTGAGTAAACTGAATATGGGCCATTTTTCCAGTTCCATGGTTTCAAGAAGTCAGTTGCGTAGCAGCAGCATAATAATAACAATAATTATTATTATTATTCCCAGTGGATGATAATGATGGTGATGTTGTTGTGTGTACCAGCTGACCATGACAGTCTGTGGAGGTGTGTTGCGCGCCGCCCCTCACGCATGCTTTCCCCCCTTCTACCCATTATGTTTATATATTAAACAAATATAGATTAATTTTTGGTATAATTGTCTTTCATAGTACCCTATGTGTAAACTGGGTTATTGATGAATGTTGGTCCTCGGCGGAATTGAAGTGTTAGTGCGTATTTCACGATACTTTTAACGAACTATCTACACTGGAATAAATGGTTATTTCTTGTGTAAACTTTTATTTTGGGAGATATTAGCAAAAATAATACCGTTTTTATTTTGGCTCGAATGTCTCGTCAGGGCCAATCAATGATCAGTATTTGAGGAAGTCACTCCGCCTGGCCAATCACAGCGAACGTAAACAGACATGAAGGCTCCATTGATATCGATAATGGATTAAGGTTTAAGTTACGTTAGGTTAGGTTAGATTGGTGTAGTCTAGGTTAGGTTATTCTAATCTAAGTTAGGTTAGGTTACGTTACGTTTTTTTCCCTGTTGCACATCATAAAACATAATGTCCGTGGCAGAACTCGATTAATTTTGGATAATAATAATAATAATGGAGGAACACTGCAGAAGGCCTACTGGCCCATACAAGGCATGTCCTTATCAAAACCACCACTACCTAGGAATTTACTCCCGTACTCACGACACCAATTAAACCCAGCCCCTCCCACTCATATATTTGTCCAATCTCTTTTTAAAGCCACCCAAGGTCCTAGCCTCTATCACCCTACTTGGAAGTTTGTTCCACCCATCTACAACTCTTTTTCGAAAACCAGTACTTGCTTATGTCCTTTCTAAATCTAAATTTATCCAATTTAAATCCGTTATTTCTGGTTCTTACTTGGTTCGATACCCTCAGTATTTTATTAATATCTCCCTTGTTTATGCCCATCATCCACTTGTACACCTCGATGATATCTACCCTCCTCCTACGTCTCTCCAGATAGAATGCGTGAAATCAATGTAATGATCCAACAAGAGGCCTGGTCACAGACCGGGCCGCAGGGGCGTTGACCCCTGGAACTCTCTCCTGGAGTCTACCTGGAGAGAATTCCAGGGGTCAACGCCCCGCGGCCCGGTCCGTGACCAGGCCTCTTGTTGGACCAGAGCCTGATCAACCAGGCTGTTACTGCTGGCCGCACGCAGTCCAACGTACGAACCACAGCCCGGCTGATCAGGTACCGACTTGAGGTGCCTGTCCAGTGCCTGCTTGAAGACAGCCAGGGGCTTGTTGGTAATCCCTGATGTATGCTGGGAGGCAGTTGAACAATCTTGGGCCCCTCACACTTATTGTGTTGTCCCTCAACGTGCTAGTGGCACCCCTGCTCTTCATTGGGGAATGTTACATCGCCTGCCGAGTCTTTTGCTTTCGTAGGGAGTGATTTTTGTGTGCAAGTTTGGTACTAAGCCCTCGAGAATTTTCCATGTGTATATAATAATGTATCTCTCCGCCTGCGTTCTAGAGAGTACAGGTTTAGGAACTTCAAGCGTTCCCAGTAGTTGAGGTGGTTTATCGCACTTATGCGTGCCGTGAAGGTTCTCTGCACATTTTCAAGGTCAGCAATTTCACCCGCCTTGAAAGGTGCAGTTAGTGTGCAGCAATATTCCAGCCTAGATAGAACAAGCGATCTGTAAAGTGTCAACATGGGCTTGGCATCCCTGGTTTTGAAGGTTCTCATTATCCATCCTGTCATTTTTCGAGCAGATGCAATTGCTACATTGTTATGGTCCTTGAAGGTGAGATCCTCTGACATGAACACTCCCAGGTCTTTGACATTAGTTTTTCGCTCTATTGTGTGGTTGGAATTAGTTTTGTACTCCGATGAGATTTTAATTTCTTCACGTTTTCCGTATCTGAGTAATTGAAATTTCTCATCATTGAACTTCATATTGTTTTCTGCAGCCCATTTAAAGATTTGGTTTATGTCTGCTTGGAGTCTTGCAGTGTCTTCAACGGTGGACACTGTCATACAGATTCGGGTGTCATCTGCAAAGGAAGACACAGCACTGTGGCTTATATCCCTGTCAATGTCTGATATGAGGATGAGGAATAGGATGGGAGCAAGTACTGTGCCTTGTGGAACAGAGCTTTTCACAGTAGCTGCCTCAGACTTTACTCTGTTGACTACTACTCTTTGTGTTCTATGTGTTAGGAAATTATAAATCCATCTACCAACTTTTCCTGTTATTCCTTTATCACGCATTTTGTGTGCTATTACACCATGGTCACACTTGTCAAAGGCTTTTGCAAAATCTGTGTATATAACATCTGCATTATGTTTATCTTCTAGAGCATCCAGGACCTTGTCGTAGTGGTCCAGTAGTTGGGACAGACAGGAGCGGCCTGCTCTAAACCCATGCTGTCCTGGGTTGTGCAATTGATGGGTATCAAGATGGGTGGCGATCTTGCTTCTTAGAACCCTTTCAAAGATTTTTATGATATGGGACGTTAGCGCAATTGGTCTGTAGTTCTTTGCTATTGCTTTACTGCCCCCTTTGTGGTAATAGGACTGAATCTGCTGCGTGATCAATACATTATTTCTGGAGAATTAAAAGACCCCAATGGAAATACATGTAAGTCACTTTGTCTGACTTTTTTGGGTTATCCTAGGTTGTCTACACATGTGCTGATATGTATGATAATCTCTGTAACTGTATTTGTGCATATCTGAATAAACTTACTTACTAGAACGTATAATTCGTGTGACAAGTGAATCAAGATGGGTTCGAATAACAGCCATACACATTAATATGACTGTATTACA
>WNWK01023031.1:0-5000 GCA_009830355.1 Cherax destructor
ATAGCACGATGGAGTGTCGAAGATACATGAAGGTTGGCTAACCCTGCCTTGTTACACAACCTTCGCTCAAATTACTATCAAGCACCAGTCACAGCAGTCACCAGATTCATACTCACCACAATCACCATCACCAATCACCATTAGCAACCGCTGTCTTAATGTGATTGGGGTTGCTGCTAATGTGGTGCTGGTGATGGTGTTAGTGGGTGTTGATGATGGTGTTAGTGAGTGATGGTGTTAGTGGGTGTTGGTGATGGTGTTAGTGTGTGTTGGTGATGGTGTTAGTGGGTGTTGGTGATGGTGTTAGTGGGTGTTGGTGATGGTGTTAGTGGGTGTTGGTGATGGTGTTAGTGGGTGTTGGTGTTAGTGGTGTTGGGATGGTGTTAGTGGATGTTGGTGTTAGTGGGTGTTGATGATGGTGTTAGTGGGTGTTGATGATGGTGTTAGTGGGTGTTGATGATGGTGTTAGTGGGTGTTAGTGATGGTGTTAGTGGGTGTTGGTGATGGTGGTATTGGGTGCTGGTGATGGTGGTAGTGGGTGCTGGTGATGGTGTTAGTGGGTGCTGGTGATGGTGTTAGTGGGTGCTGGTGATGGTGGTAGTGGTTGCTGGTGATCTTTGTAGTGGGTGATGGTGATGGTGTTAGTGGGTGATGGTGGTAGTGGGTGTTGGTAATGGTGGTAGTGGGTGCTGGTGATGGTGTTAGTGAGTGATGGTGATAGTGGGTGCTAGTGATCGTGTTAGTGGGTGATGGTTGTAATTGGTGATGGTGGTAGTGTGTGATGATAGTAGTGGGTGCTGGGGATGGTGGTTAGTGGGTGCTGGTTTTTGAAGGTGGTAGTGGGTGCTGGTGGGTGAAGGTGGTAGTGGGTGCTGGTGATGGTGTTAGTGGGTGAAGGTGGTAGTGGGTGCTATGATCGTGTTAGTGGGTGATGGTTGTAATGGGTGATGGTGGTAGTGTGTGATGATAGTAGTGGGTGCTGGGGATGGTGTTAGTGGGTGATGGTGGCAGTGGGTGCTGGTGATGGTGGTAGTGGGTGCTGGTGATGATGTTAGTGGGTAATGGTGGTAGTGGGTGCTGGTGATGGTGGTAGTGGGTGCTGGTGATCGTGTTAGTGGGTAATGGTGATGATGTTAGTGGGTGATGGTGGCAGTGGGTGCTGGTGATGATGTTAGTGGGTGATGGTGATCGTGTTAGTGGGTGATGGTTGTAATGGGTGATGGTGGTAGTGGGTGTTGGTGATGGTGGTAGTGGGTGATGGTGGTAGTGGGTGCTGGTGATGGTGGTAGTGGGTGCTTGTGATGGTGTTAGTGGGTGATGGTGGTAGTGGGTGCTGGTGATGGTGGTAGTGGGTGCTGGTGATGGTGGTAGTTGGTGCTAGTGATGGTGGTAGTGGGTGCTGGTGATGGTGGTAGTGGGTGCTGGTGATGGTGGTAGTGGGTGCTGGTGATGGTATAGATACTAAGGCTGGTGATTGTTGTTGCTGGTGGTTAGTCATTAAAATCCAACTAATACTTAAAATTCCCAATACATTGAAAGTCAACTAGTGCCTTTGTCTGTCAAATTATGACAGAGTAAATATTCTTGGTCTCTCTCTTCTTGAGAGCATTGTTTGTGCACCGGAGTTTTTACAATAGGAATTAATGAATACATATGAAAAAGTCTACAATCTCCAACATACCAGCCTCCTTCCACCGAATATAACCTATAAAAAGAAAATGCTCTCTCCATCACTACTAGGACCATGGTTCGAGGCTCCCCCTCGTCCATCTTTCTGTTTACTAACTTATTACGACTTAAATTGAGTTCATAGACTATATGACTTTGGGAGAGGTGATGATAGATCTTGTTGCGAAGGCTACACGAGCTGTGGGAGAGTGAGGAGAGTCACCGATGATGTGGGAGAGTGAAGAGAGTCACAGATGATGTGGGAGAGTGAGGAGAGTCACAGATGATGTGGGAGAGTGAGGAGAGTCACAGATGATGTGGGAGAGTGAGGAGAGTCACAGATGTTGTGGGAGAGTGAGGAGAGTCACCGATGATGTGGGAGAGTGAGGAGAGTCACCGATGATGTGGGAGAGTGAGGAGAGTCACCGATGATGTGGGAGAGTGAGGAGAGTCACCGATGATGTGGGAGAGTGAGGAGAGTCACCGATGATGTGGGAGAGTGAGGAGAGTCACCGATGATGTGGGAGAGTGAGGAGAGTCACCGATGATGTGGGAGAGTGAGGAGAGTCACCGATGATGTGGGAGAGTGAGGAGAGTCACCGATGATGTGGGAGAGTGAGGAGAGTCACCGATGATGTGGGAGAGTGAGAGAGTCACCGATGATGTGGGAGAGTGAGGAGAGTCACCGATGATGTGGGAGAGTGAGGAGAGTCACCGATGATGTGGGAGAGTGAGGAGAGTCACCGATGATGTGGGAGAGTGAGAGAGTCACCGATGATGTGGGAGAGTGAGGAGAGTCACCGATGATGTGGGAGAGTTTAGGAGAGTCACCGATGATGTGGGAGATTGAGGAGAGTCACCGATGATGTGGGAGAGTGAGGAGAGTCACGATGATGTGGAAAGTGAAGAGAGTCACCGATGATGTGGGAGAGTGAGGAGAGTCATGATAATGTGGGAAATTGAGGAGAGTCACAGATATGTGGGAGAGTGAGAAGAGTCACAGATGATGTGGGAAGTGAAGAGAATCACCGATAATGTGGGAAGTGAGGAGAGTCACAGATGATGTGGGAAAGTGAGGAGAGTCACAGATGGTGTGGGAAAGTGAGGAGAGTCACAGATAATGTGGAAAGTGAGGAGAGTCACAGATAATGTGGGAAAGTGAGGAGAGTCACAGATAATGTGGGAAAGTGAGGAGAGTCACAGAATGTGGGAAAGTGAGGAGAGTCACCAATGATGTGGGAGAGTGAGGAGAGTCACAGATGATGTGGGAGAGTGAAGAGAGTCACAGATGATGTGGGAGAGTGAGGAGAGTCACAGATGATGTGGGAGAGTGAGGAGAGTCACAATGATGTGGGAGAGTGAGGAGAGTCACGATGATGTGGGAGAGTGAAGAGAGTCACAGATGATGTGGGAGAGTGAGGAGAGTCACAGATGATGTGGGAGAGTGAGGAGAGTCACAGATGGTGTGGGAAAGTGAGGAGAGTCACAGATAATGTGGGAAAGTGAGGAGAGTCACAGATAATGTGGGAAAGTGAGGAGAGTCACAGATAATGTGGGAAAGTGAGGAGAGTCACAGATAATGGGGATGAGGAGTCACAGATAATGTGGGAAAGTGAGGAGAGTGATGAGCTTGGGGAAAGTGATCACAAATCACTCAGTTTTAATATATCATGGAATTACCCTAATAACGGCAATCAAGTCTCTGTCCCTGACTTCCGCCTGGCTGATTTCATAGGACTGAAAAATTACCTGGGTGGGCTGAACTGGAATGACCTGACAGTGGGTCAGGTAGGTGGTGATTGCCAATATGACGTTTTCCAGAGAATAGTTCTAGCTGCTCAGACAACTTATGTTCCTAATAGAGAATTCAGATCAAACAAAAATGATCCTAAGTGGATGAACAATAGATTAAAACATCTCATTGGTCAAAAGAGAGGCATATATAGGCGAATCAAAAGAGGAGAGGGGCAATTAAGTAATCAATATATTCAGTTAAAGAGGGAAATAAAAAGGGAATAAGAAAAGCAAAAGAGACTATGAGGTTAAAGTTGCAAGAGAATCGAAAACTAACCCAAAAGGATTTTTTCAGGTATACAGAAGTAAGATTAGGGACAAGATAGGCCCACTCAAAAGTTACTCAGGTCAGCTCACCGTCAGTGATAAGGAAATGTGTAGCATTTTTAACACTTACTTCCTCTCAGTTTTACACAGGAAGATACTAGCGATATTCCAGAAATAATAAATTATGTAGAACAGGACGATAGTAAACTATACACGATTAGGGTCACAATTGACATGGTCCTTAGACAAATAGATAAATTAAAACCTAACAAATCCCCAGGCCCTGATGAACTGTATGCAAGGGTTCTAAAGGAATGTAAAGAGGAGCTTAGCAAACCTATGGCTAATCTTTTCAACATATCACTGCAAACTGGCATGGTGCCAGATAAGTGGAAAATTGCAAATGTAATACCTATTTTCAAAGCAGGAGACAGGTCCTTAGCTTCGAACTATAGACCAATAAGCCTAACCTCCATAGTGGGAAAATTTATGGAATCAATAATAGCAGAGGCAATTCGTAGTTATCTTGAAAAGCATAAATTAATCAATGAATCTCAGCATGGTTTTACAAAAGGGCGTTCCTGCCTTACAAATTTAATAACTTTTTTCACTAAGGTATTTGAGGAGGTAGATCATGGTAATGAATATGATATTGTGTATTTGGACTTCAGTAAGGCTTTTGATAGTCCCACATCAGAGACTATTGAGGAAAATTAAGGCACACGGAATAGGAGGAGAAATTTTTTCCTGGATAAAGGCATGGTTGACAAATAGGCAGCAGAGAGTTTGCATAAATGGGGAGAAATCAGAGTGGGGAAGTGTCACAAGCGGTGTTCCACAGGGGTCAGTATTGAGCCCCTTGTTGTTCACAATCTAGATAAACGACATAGATGAGGGAATAAATAGCGACATAAGCAAGTTTGCCGACGACACCAAAATAGGCCGTCCAATTCATTCAAATGAGGACATTAGAGCACTCCAGGAAGATTTGAATAGACTGATGCAGTGGTCGGAGAAGTGGCAGATGCAGTTTAATATAGATAAATGCAAAGTTTTAAATATTGGACAGGACAATAACAATGCCACATATAAACTAAATAATGTAGATCTTAATACTACTGATTGCGAAAAGGATTTAGGAGTTCTGGTTAGCAGTAATCTAAAACCAAGACAGCAGTGCATAAGTGTTCGCAATAAAGCGAACAGAATCCTTGGCTTCATATCAAGAAGCATAAATAATAGGAGTATTCAGGTTGTTCTTCAACTCTATA